>JAXCGZ010005169.1:0-17642 GCA_037179515.1 Halocaridina rubra
TTGGCATACGTCCATGGTGCTGGGAAACGAAATCGTGCTCACCACCTCCGGGATTCGAGGCAGCATTTCATAAAATTTAATTTGAGAAATTTAATTCAATTCTTTTAATGTCATTGCATTTCCGAAATTAAAAGAAAGTTGAATTCTGAGTTTCATTTAACCGACTAATGGTAAAAGAGATGGGGTGTTCAAGTACAAATATCTGTCCTGTCTGTTTGTGAGCTCTTAACCAAGCTCGGTACTTTGAGTCCCCTTAGTAAAACAGAATCTTAACAACACTCTACCATCCTAACCCCAACAGACTGGTGGAGGGATAGCACTGCTCATAAGTGAAAGGATTCAAGTTGAAGAAATAAACTTGGCAATAGAAAGTGAGTTCAAGGAATTTCTTGTTGCTCGCATAAATACTGGGTCAGAGAGCTGTATAATAACTGTTGTATATAACCCACCAAGGAACCAACATAGGCTAGAAGTTTATGAGGAAAGTCATATAGGTACTATTGAAGTCATAAACTCAGTTGTTAACATAGCACAGGAGAAAAAATGTAGGATTTTGATTATGGGAGATTTTAATCATAAAGAGATAGATTGGATAAATCTTGACCCACACAGTGGTGAGGACTCATGAGGGGCAAGATTCCTAGATTGCGTACCTACACCAACATGTAATGGAACCAACGAGGGCCAGGGGTGGGGATGAGCCATCACTACTTAATCTAGTATTCACAGATAATGTGTTGGATATTGAAAAAATTGAGTATGAACCACCAATTGGAAAGAGTGACCACTATGTATTGTTGATGGAGTATATCACTGAAGATATTCTGCCTGAGAGTAGAGGCACTGAGGACATGAGGAGGAACTATCCAAAAGGAGATTACATCAAAATGAATGAGCTTTTTGCAGTTATTGACTGAAGAACCTTATTTTACAACGAATCTGTATAAGAAATGTATGACATCTTTTGTGAGAAATATGGGAAGATAGTAGATTGCTGCATACCTGTCACCAAAGTAGGTGTAAGAAATAGTTCAATAATGAGTGTAAAAGAGCTAAGGAGTGGAGAGACAAATGCTGGAAAAGGTATAGGAGGAGAAAAAACATAAATGCCTGGCAAACCTACAAAAGAGCAAGAAATGACTACCTAAGTAAAAGGAGAGAGGCAGAGAGAGACTATGAGAGGGACATCACCAGGAAGGCTAAAGAAAATCCCAAGCTTTTCCACAGCTTTATCAGAGGAAAACTGAAGGTAAAAGAACAGGTTTTAAGGCTAAAGAGAGCGGATGGAAGCATCACTGAGACGGATGAAGAGATCTGCAAAGAATTGAACAAGGAGTTAAAGTCAGTATTTACAGTAGAAAATACCCCACCCCCTCAGATTGCAGAGATAGAAGCTCAAGGGCCGGTATTAGAGAACATCAACCTTACAGCCACAGAGGTATGCAAAGCGCTGATGGATTAGGATGTTCATAAAGCTACAGGTCCCTATGACATATCCCCTCATGTACTTAAAAAATGCACAAACTCAGTATCAGTGGCACTGGGTATCATATTTAAAAAGTCACTGGAGTCAGGGGAGATTCCAAGATGCTGGAAACAAGCAAATGTGATACCAATCTTCAAAAAGGGAAGGAGGGATATGGCTCTGAACTATAGACCAGTTTCCTTGAACAGCATAGTTTGCAAAGTTATGGAGAAACTACTAAGGAAACATATCTCTCTTCACTGGGAATTCTTCAACTTTTTGTCAGTGAGGCAACATGGCTTCAGAGAAGGTAGATCAACATTAACAAACTTATTAGAATTTTATGATGAGGTAAGCCGAATCTTACAGGAAAGAGAAGGCTGGGCAGATTGCATATTCCTAGACTTCCAGAAAGCGTTTGACACTGTTCCACATGGGAGACTTATTAGGAAGCTGCAAGCAATGGCTAAAATAGGTGGAAATGTCTTGGAATGGATAAAAACTTTCTTAGAAGGAAGGGAACAGAGGGTTAGAGTAAGACACTCAGTGTCTGAATGGAGAAGAGTTAGTAGTGAAGTTCCAGGGTTCAGTTTTAGGGCCACTTTTGTTCCTTGTATATGTAAATGACCTACTAGAGTCTGTAAATTCATTCATGAATATGTTTGCAGATGATGCAAAGATTGTGAAGAAAGTAAAAAACGAGAACAATGGTAGAGAACTTCAGGAAGGTCTAAATAGTCTGCATGAGTGGTCAGAAAAGTGGCTAATGAAATTCAATGCTTCAAAATGTAAGGTAATGAGAATGGGTACAAGTGCAAGAAGGCCCAAGCTTGGCTTCTTGGTGGCAGGAGTACAACTTCAAGAGACAGAAAATGAGAGAGATCTAGGAGTAAACATACTGGCAGATATATCTCCAGAAATACATATAAATGGCATAGTAAGTGCAGCATAGCATTCTTATCAAATGTAAGGGTAGCCTTCAGGCACATGGGCAAGGAAATGTTCAGAAACATTTATGTAACCTATGTGAGGCCAAAACTCGAATATGTAGCCCCCTTTTGGAATCCACACTCGAAAAAGCACTTAGCTAAGCTTGAAAAGTTCAAAGACATGCCACGAAACTGGTGCCAGAAATACGCAATCTCAGTTATGATGAGAGGCTGAGGGAATTAGACTTACCATCACTCGAAGCTAGAAGATTGGGGGGGATATGGTGACAGTTTTTAAATTCCTTCATGGTTATGATAGAGTGGATAGGGATCGATATTTTGATATGGCTGGCTCTAGAACTAGAGGTCATAATTTGAAGCTTCGTAAGAAAACTTCTTTGCAGGATGTAAGGAAGTACTTTTACAATGTAAGAGTAGTTGATAATTGGAATTGGCTAAACGAGGAGGTAGTTAATGCTATCTCAATCCATAGTTTTAAGGACAGGTATGATAAGTATCACTAAGTATAAAATGGAAGCGATCAGGAGACGGGAAGATACGAGCTTTGGGCTCTTTCCCGTAAACACAATTAGGTAAATATAATTAGGTAAATACTGAAAATTAGTTCTCACAAAGCTCCAAATAATGACCTTTACTTTCAAAGGCAAAAATATCAAAGTATCACTTCCTATCTCTTATTTATGTGTTTCTTGAAGTCAGGTTCCAGAAAAGGTGTTTCATATTTAACCTTATCCCTCACATAAGTCATGCAAATAGTTATAAGCATCCATTTGCCTAAGGACCACGTTTATGTCTGCTTAAAAAAGAAAAAAGAAAAAAAAAAGCTTATTCTGTATTTACTAAAGCTCCCGAGGCACTACTCCTATTTAATATCTAAGCATGAGTCTCCTTGAACTTTTACCCACTCTTATGACTTTTGTGTGTTGAATTGCTGTAGTGCATTAACCATTTACCTGACTACTCATATTGACTCGTAATGTTTCATGGAACTCTTTGAAACAATTTTCGTCTTTTACTCACGCCACGATTTTTTCCTTTGCTTTTAACTTTCTTAAGTTTACATTGACAACAAGGACTGATAAACTGAATAAGATATAAGTTCATAAGATGCTAAAAATTTCGTCAGTAAAATCTCCTGCATCTAGAGGCCTTAGTTCTGCCCCGTTTTTATATAACAGCGAAGCAACGTTCTCTTCAAGAAGAGGTGTGATGTCTATTGAAAATGCTTAGCGGCTCTGATTTTACTTTGATAAATACACAGCTAGCCTAAAATGAAGGATGTACTTACTAGATGTATGAAAATTCAGGCTCATTTAACATAAGATGATTTGACCAGTTGTCTCTATGTATGTGGTTGATTACAGAGATATATATATTGTCTTGAGGTCTATTTTCGGTTATCATATTAAAAGAAAGAGGTAAATGCAACATAGGGATTTCCTAAATGTATTCAAGATACTGAGATATCTCGAGGTAGGAGATATTGTTGGCGAAGGAAATATTCCTCCTGTAGTATTGCCTGCAAGCTCACAATAGATTATATTGGTAGAAATACTTTAAATTGAGTCAAGATGTATGTATAAATTCTTCTAAATATATCCTACTCTTGTCATAAGCGGAAACATTTAGGTCATCGCAAACTTAACTACTTTATAAATTAATCATCAAGACATAAATTCTCTCATATATTACACGGCAAAGATGAGCATTTGCTCTATGAAATATTCCCGAGGACACCACGAATTTGCATGAATTCTCACAAAAGAATGAACATTCGCTCTATAAAAGAGCAATATGGAACAAAATCTTTCAACAACTCCCTGACAATATCACACATTTATCATGGGAGGGAACATTTGAAACACATTATTCAGCATTAGGAGGATAGTGTACTCTTCAACAGTAGTATTATGGTTTGAATAAGTTGTCTATTTTGCTTCGATATATGAAGAAGCATCATTATAGAGAACATCGATTGATTAACGAGCTTGTGATGGTGAATTAATGCATCAAACGAGAGAATCGTGGAAATTAAGCAACTACAGATTGAAATGACCTGCATTAAAAACAGACAATGGTAGTCATTTTTGTTGGCTTAAAAAAAAAAAAAAAAGTATATCAGCAAAGAAATTTGGCCAAATTCAACGACTATCAACTTGAATGTAACTGTTTCTGCTAAATATTTTACGTATCCAGAATAAATAATTTTATCTATCTATCTATCTATCTATCTATCTATCTATCTATCTATCTATCTATCTATCTATATATATATATATATATATATATATATATATATATATATATATATATATATATATATATATATATATATATATATATATATATATATATATATATATATATATATATATATTCATTCGATCTTTTGGATCCCTTAAATCAAAGTAAGATACAAGAGTAGCATGAAATACTGTCAGTAGACAAAAGTACATAAATACTTAGTAACATCAAGCAACAGGAGGAATATCAGCATCCAATTTGTACTGGCATCTACAATCTTGAGCAGGGAATGGAGATATACTCGCAAGTAGATGATAATTCCTCTCAAGAACAAATTTTAGAATCACCAATTCATCACACCTTGAACTATACCAGGGCCACATTAAAACGCCTACTTAAGTATTAGTACGGACGAAGCCCGTACTAGCCTTCTGGCTAGTACAGTGGTAACGTGCTGGTCTCGAATTCGCGATGTCGACAGATCGGTTCCCGCTCAGGACCGAGAGTTTAAGCTCTTCACTGGAAAGGTTACTGCTGTGGATGGTCATCACAGTGGGGGGTTGGGGCTTGCCCCGGCTGACGTTCTGAGGAGCATCTCAGATGGATATTGGAACTGAAACACCAGCAACCTTTAACCTTTAATTCAACTTCCATCTTTCCCTTGTAACTACCCTCATATCCCATTATTTTCATACCATCTGTAAGAACTGCTCTTTTATCTGCCCCCGCAACATCTAGCGAAGACCCAAATGCCCTTCAGGTTGCTAGCTCCATCATCAGACTAGCAACAAATAACCACATGAACAGTCTATCAAATATTATCAGACAATACCCTCCACCAAGATAGCCATGCAATAACTCTTTCTCTCTCCCCCAAAACAGGAATTCATTTATGTTGTTTGATGTAAACTAATAATTCACAACTGAATATTTATGCTCTCCGTTATCTTTACAGTTTGGCACAATCTCACCTGCGGGCCAATTAGGAAAGTCCGATCATCACCAATAACAAGAATTCACCCCACCTCCTCACCAACAGGAAAGCCCATTCGCCAGCAAGAGCGAATACCACGTACACTCCGAAGAAATCTCACCCCACCTGCGGGCCACAAGTGGAAGGTCCGCTCACCCTCAAGGGTGAACATCCAACAACAAAAAAAGCTCTTTTATCGCCTAATATCCATACTTTTGTTAAGAACTACCCTTATGTCTGCTTATAGCCATACTTACGTTAAGAACTACCCTTATGCCTTCTTATAGCCATGATTATATTCAAACCTGCTCTTACATCTGCAGTGTCATGGCTCCCTAAATGGATGGTTTAATATTCGATGAACGTTACGTGAATCTTTAGTCTTATATCATGCTGTGTGCTGTGGACTTCTTTAAGTATTGTTGTGGAGAATCCAGTATTATTATTATTATTATTATTATTATTATTATTATTATTATTATTATTATTATTATTATTATTATTATTATTTTATTTGTATTGGTGTAATATACATTTGTAAATATGGTAAAAATATTTTTTTCTATTTTTAAATGGTTATTTTATTTTTCTCTTATACAGTTATAATGCGAATTGCACATATGACTTATGTAAATACTAAACACTACTTAATTACAAAAATAAATAAATAAAAAACAAAATATATATATATATATATATATATATATATATATATATATATATATATATATATATATATATATATATATATATATAGAGAGAGAGAGAGAGAGAGAGAGAGAGAGAGAGAGAGAGAGAGAGAGAGAGAGAGAGAGAGAGAGAGAGAGAGAGAGAGAGAGAGAGAGAGAGAGAGAGAGAGGGGGGGGGGAGTTTGGGATGTTTTTGGTGGACTCTTGTATTTTTCCCAATACAGTTTTCATTATAATTTACGTGTCTCAGTATCTCTCTCAGCCTTAATTCAATACTATCCCCCTCTACAAGAGGCTGTAGATGTAGCTATAGAAATTGTAGAAGCTGTAGATGTAGCTGTAGAAATCGTAGGAACTGTAGATGTTGCTGTAGAAATCGTAGGAGCTGTAGATGTAGCTGTAGAGGTCGGAGAAACTGCAGGTGAATCTGTAGCATGAGGCTCAGCTAGCATGGTTATCTTGGATGCAAACAATAGCTGAATAAGGGTCATGGATCGTTGATTATCTTTCCTTCATCTAGCTTTGTCTTCTATCCTCGTAGCACCCTCCTCACGGCGTCTAACTTCTTCATGTCTCCTTCAATCTTCTAGCTTCTTCTTCTTCCCATCTGCAAGTCTCATCAAAGTGTCTGGATTCCTCAAGGTATTTAATCAAGAGCAGGAATTCAGTAGCAAAAGTTCCGGTAGAATGCGTGTAATGTGGACCAAGAGTGGGAAGTCGATGGCTCTCTTGAATGGTCCAGTATGGCTCCCTTTGGGCCATGGCCTCAGCTTAGTCACTTTCCAAGTCCACCTGGTCATGTTGGGTGTCCTCACACTCAACAGTAGGAGGATAACCTTCCATGATATTCTATTTCACTCTGTATATAATAGGAACATGAGAATTTATGTAAGTTTCCAACAACAGTGGAGAGTGTGTGTATGCATGTGCATCAGTATGCACGTATTAATGCAGCAAGTTACCCAGCAGGAGGCCAGCTCAGTGCACTTGGAGTGCTTGATGCCAGTAGAGGTACGTCGCTTAGCGGAGCGAGCAGGACCATGAAAGAGGTTATTCCCCCCAAAAAAACTAGACATATACACTGAGAACACTTTAACATGCACTGCACTGCACACAATACTGCATAACACTATCACTGCTGTAGCAATAGTTCAAAGGTTTCTTGATAAATAAACAGGAACACGAAGATGGCTGCCGGTTTGGGCTTACATGTAATGTAACTTAGAACCTACAGAGAAGTTTCTCACTGTACCATGTATGTCTCAGTGTTTGTAGGCCTGGAAGGAAAGACTTTCTTCTTTACTGAGGTTCTCTTACTTTCAGTTACAAACACATAATAAAGTTAAATATACACTGGGAGGGAGAACAGCAAACACCTGATTGTCTCTAGTGGGCAAACTCAACTCAACTACTTTACTTAAGAGCAATGCAAGAGGTTAGGCATTTACATCTTTTCTGCGTCTCGCATAGAAGTTGTGAACTGTAAATGCTAGCTGATGTATTAAAGAGAGACATCGGTACTTAAATATGAGAAATGAATGCAGAGTACACAATAAACATGGTAAATACATGGTATAAAAAATAGTTATGTAATATAAGAAATGGTGCATTCAGTACCCACGTAAAGCATCCGCTAAGGAAAAGTAATGTGCTAACTAGGCGACACTGTGGCCGTCCTTTGGGGTGACAATGAGAGAGTGACACAATTCCGATAGGTCGTCGCCAACTGGCATAATGATGCCCTGTTGGACAATAGAATCAAGTTCCACTTTAACTTGGTTCTGGAATGCAAAGGGGATTGGTCTTGATGTATGGATGGCAAACAGTACAGCATCATCTTTCAGGTGGATTCTCATGGGTTGGCCCATGTTGGCTTCAGTGGGGCCGTATTTAAATCCGCCTTAGAGACCAGCACATCCTTAGATTCCTGAAAAAACCTCTTTGCACCCAAGGGGGACGTGGTAGCAGAGAGGAGCAATTGAGAACACCTGTTGACATGTTTCACCTCCAAAATTGGTTTTGGGAAGTCGGGTGAGATTATTGCCAACTCCTGGCAATGAGTATACAAGAGGAGTGGGATTTGAACTGCCTCATGGACCCGTATCTTGGCTGTACAAGACATAGTGCCGAGGTGGAGGGTAGCCAGGAAGGAACCAAAGGAATGTGCCATTTTGGATCCATCTGCAGTGAGCGTAATCGCGGAAGACGGAGGCTGCAAGTTACCTCAAGGAATGCAGGTGCCATTTGCCTATAACAGTGATGTCTGCACCCATGTCAGGAAGCATCATGACGTAATTTTGACAAATATTAGATGGATACATATAGGTTTGGGAGGTTTGTTCTCAGAGGAAGACGCTGATCCAACATGACAACAGTTGCCATTCTTCCTTGCCAGTGATTGTCAAAAAGAGAGAGAGGCTTTACCCTTGCTATATAAACCATCCTGTTCATTGTCCTTAATCCTCATTTGGCATCACTTGTCATAGTGTCCTGTCTTGTTACAAAAGTAGTACTGGGCATCCTTGGTGGGACACTTGTTGGAGTTGGCCCAATGACCCTGATGGCTGCAATTGTGACAGGTGCCCTCCCATTATTCTTGTCATTTCTACTGTTTGGTTTGTGTGATTTTGAGCTCATTGGTCCTTTGCTTTTTATATTAAAGGGGCTATCTACATACCGATCTACAACTGCAATTAGAGATTAACATATTCTATTGTTAATGACTTATTAACGATTTTGTCGGTTTTCTTTGATTGAGGATAGTATTTCTTTTGGAGTAGACCTGACTTGCTCTCTTTAATTTTCAATTCCCTCAGATCTCCTGAAGTACATTTTGTTTTTACTCCCTCTGTCATTGTTATTTTACACTCATTGGTGCTTGAGAAGGGGTCCAGTTAGGGACTGAAATATAGCGTTATTTTTTCTATGTGTTGTTTCACTGATGGGTTTCCTTACCGTATATCATTATATTAATACAGGTAGTTCTTTATCAATATTTGCTAAATGTCAGCTTTTGGCCCCAGATTAATATGCTGTGGCTAAGGAGATTTTTAAGCAATTGTTAGATATGGGCATAGTACAACCCTCCAAATCTCCGTGGACTTCACTCTTACATTTAGTTTCTAAGCAAGAACCAGGTGAATGGAGGATTTGTGGTGACTTTGGGCAACTGAATACTGTCACTAAACCAGACAAGAATCCGTTGCCTTATATTAGTAGTGTATCATTGACTGTGCAAGAAAAATATATTTAGTAAAATTGATCTGCTCAAGGCTTACCATTGGATTCCAATGAATCCATCAGATGTTCAAAAGATAGTAGTAATCACCCCATTTGGTTTATCTGAGTATTCATATATGCCATACGGCCTTAGAAATGCTCCTGTAACATTTCAATGCCTGATGGATAGCTTATTCAGAGATCTTGATTTTGTATTCATATACTTAGTTGATATCTTAATCTTTTCAGAGGCAGTGTAAAATCATAAGAATAATTTAAAACAAGTCTACATACATATACCTTGGCTGTTTCCCCCTTAAATTGGGGGGTAGCCGACATCAAAAAAGGAAAACAGTTTGGGGAAAAGTTATTCTCCCCTCTACTCCCCCTCTTCTGTGATGTCTCATAGGAGGTTGGTACAAGGGGGGGGATTCCTAGTCCCCCCGCCCCGCGTCCACTTTTAGTCGCCTTTTAAGACACGCAGGGAATACGGTGAGGCTATTCTTTGATATCGTGCCCGCCCCACAGGGCACAGGATAACATACATATATAATACATATATATATATATATATATATATATATATATATATATATATATATATATATATATATATATATATATATATATATATATATATATATATATATATATATATATATATATATATATACATATATACATATATATATATACATATAATATATATATATATATATATATATATATATATATATATATATATATATTATATATATATATATATATATATATATATATATATATACATATATATATAATATACATATACATATAATATATATACATATATATATATATATATATATATATATATATATATATATATATATATATATATATATATATATATATATATATATATATATATACATACATACACATATATCATATATATATATATATACATATATATATATATATATATATATATATATATATATATATATATATATATATATATATATATATATATATATATATATATATATATATATATATATATATATATATATATATATATATATATATATATATATATATATATATATATATATATATATATATATATATATATATATATATATATATATATATATATATATACATAAATACATATATACATATATATATAATATACATATATATAATATATATATATATATATATATATATATATATATATATATATATATATATATATATATATATATATATATATATATATATATATATATATATATATATATATACATATAATATACATATACATAATATATATATAATATATATATATATACAACATATACACATATATATATATACATATAATATATATATATATATATATATATATATATATATATATATATATATATATATATATATATATATATATATATACATATATATAGCACATATTAAATAAAAACAATCTTAAAGTGTCTATAAGAAAATGTGAGTTTTTCAAAGAGGAGGTTGAATATTCAGGGTATTCTGTAACTTCAAAAGGTGTGAAACCTGCTCCTCATAAATAGTCTGATATTGTTAAGTTTGCTTTACATAGATATATTTTAATGCTAATTTTTTTATGAAGGCGTGGTTCCCCATTTTGCTAATGTTGTTTATCCTTTGATCGGACTTATTAGATTGCAACCTAAATCTAAAGAGCTTGAGTGGAATCCAGAAGCTGAAGATGCTTTTATAAATGCTTAAGAGTCACTTAACAATGAGTACATTCTTGCATATTTTTCTTGCCATAGTAATTCACCACTGCACCTTGTGCCTGATTGTTCCCAAGTTGCTGCTGGAGTTGCATTACATTAACTCCAGGATGGAAACCTTGTTCCTATAAAATTCTTTTCTAAAAACTATCATCATCTCAGAGATGTTATTCAACTTCTGACAGAGAACGGCTTGCCTCATATCTGGCTGTGCTGAAATTTAAGCACATTATTGAAGGACGAAATAATGTATTATTTACAAATCATAAACCTCTAGTGTTTGCATTCAGAAATCCACATACAGCAAAGTCGAATAAGCAGCAACGCTATTGGTCCTTAATCAGTGAATATGCATCTGACGTAGAACACATAGAGGATGCAGACTGTCATGGCTGATTGTCTCTCTAGATCAGTATCTGTATCTGCTCTCTCAGTGGATATGTATAATTTAACTGGCAGAGCTGAGACCCAGGCCACTGATACAGACATTCTTAATTTCAAAGATAAATTGAAACCATTAAAATTACAAAATCATGACTTGTACTGCGACACCTCATCCAAGATAATTTCTAACTATATCTTGTTGTAAAGCAGTTTTCCAACTTTTATATAATATTTCACATCCTTGAGATCAAAGTTACTGTACTCCTCATCAAAGCTAGGTACTTTTGGCCCAATATGGATGGTGATAGAAGCTGGACTAAGGAGTGTACATCTTGTCAACAAACCAAAGTACAGCATCATGCTTGTGTGCTTATTACTAATTTTACAGCACCTTTTGGGAGATTTGAGTTTGTCCACTTAGATATAATTTGCCCTCTTCCTTCAAGTAGGACTCCCGGATAAACTTTTACAAAACCAGAACAGTATGCTCGTACTTGTATAGTTAGAACTACAAATTGATTAGAAGCAATACCAATCCCTGGTATGTCTGCTGCAACAGAAGCTTTTGCTTTCATCAATGGTTGTTTTGTTTTTCTTTTGGAGTGCCCTTGTATGTTTTCACAGATAGAGGTAAACAATGTGAATCCTCTTTATTTCATCAGCTTTCCTCTATTATTGACTTTCATAGATTACGGACTACTTCATATCACCCCCAATCTAATGGTATGATTGAAAGAAACCATCGTATGGCCCAAAATGATGCTTGGCTTGTTTCCTTGCCAATAGTGCTTTTGGGTTTGTGATGTATTTCTACAGAGTCTGGAGTTTCCCCCTTTACTTTGGTAACTGTCAGTATGCTAATTATTCCAAAACTTATGATAGCTTCCCAAGAATCCATTCCGAGCCAAGAAAAGGAAATTATATCAGAATTAGTGAGTAGAATGCTAGAATTAGATCTGAATGTTCCTTTGGTTACCATCATACATGTGATAGCAAACCATATGTTCCTAAGGATCTTGAGACTTGTTCACATTTTTGGCTTAGTGTGGATCGAGTCCGTCTCCCGTTAGAGCCACCATACTATGGTCCACTTGAGGTTGTTAAGCGTAGTGATTAATATTTCATTATAAGACAAAATTCAGGAGATTTAACCACTCTTTCTGTAGACAAGGTGAAATAAGCCCCACTGGCGATGAGAGTAGTGTTTGGCTCTTACATGAGTGAGTAAACTGGAACTAGTTCTAATAATTCTGTGCCTCAAAGAGAGAGAGAGAGAGAGAGAGAGAGAGAGAGAGAGAGAGAGAGAGAGAGAGAGAGAGAGAGAGAGAGAGAGAGAGAGAGAGAGAGAGAGAGAGAGAGAGAGAGAGAGAGAGGGGGGGGGTTGTTTTTGGCAGACTTATTTTTTCCAACATAGTTTTCATTATAATTTACGTTTTTTAGTATCTCTTCAAAGCTTTTAGCAATACTAGCCCCCTCTACATGTCTTCTTATATCCACGTTCATGCTAAGAACTAGCCAAAGGTCCATAATTACTTTAAAAACTACCCTATTCCCATACTTATGTTAAAAGCAGAATGAGAAATGATATGTCATTAGACTAAGGAGAATGGTAGAAAATTGTGAACTATGAAAGCTTCTTACTTATGGAAATTGAGATATCTCTCTACAGGAGGTGAACCTTCCCCTAATAATACCCTCCGATTCTTGCAGCTAATGCTGGCGTCACACATAGCCAAAATTCCCGACCCGACTCTTAAAACCGTCTAAAGATGGAATCCTCCCGGCAGCAATGACGTCATTACGATAATCGGGTGTAATTTTTCGTCCGCGTACGATGGAATCCTAACGGTCCTACGTAGTTTAAAAAAATCGAGGGGGTCCTGAACCGTCGTGGAGGGCCTACGATAATTGGCTGCTGCACCCAATAATCTCCGTGATTCAGAAGACCAAATCAGTCGTAGAAGACTGCGTACGACGGGTAAGATCGATCTTCTTGATAGTACGCTGGCGTAGGAGAAGGTGTACGCCCGTGTACGATCCAGAGGATCGATCCTACCCGGTGTATGCAGTCCTCCGGGTCTGGAACCGTTAAAAATTAAAAAAATCGCTTATACGTCTGGCAGCGCAGTACGAAAAGACAGCGCGCGCACGCGTGGTCTCATTTCTGACAACCCAGTCCTGGGCGTTTAGTTTTCCTGGTCCGCTTGCCGCATTTCTTATTGTTTTAGCATGATATTCTTCTTCTTCTTCTTCTTCTTCTTCTTCTTATTATTATTATTATTATTATTATTATTATTATTATTATTACTATTATTATTATTATTATAGCATTATTATTATTGTTGTTGTTGTTGTTGCTGTTGTTGTTATTGTTGTTTGATGTTAATGTACAGACACGTTTCTTTGAGTGAGCATTAAGAAAAAAAAACATTTCCTTTCTGCTTTCTATGTACAAAATATAACAATCATTTTTAATATATATCAAGCTCTTTATAGGTAAATGTCTCATATAATTCCTCATTTCTTTCACTGTGTTCTTGATATGATGTGCATTTATTTTTTCCCTCATATCAAAATATGAATTAATCAAATCCATAAATGTGTCAAACAAAATATATGAAATATATTAACATACATGGCCAACATATATTTACTTATATATATAAGTAGCTGAAGTGCCAAATATATAAATCAGGGTTATACTTTCACAAATATCCCATATATATATATTGTTTGATGCTCCTTAAATTTGGAGATATTTATAGATAAATGAGGCATAATAATATAGGAGACTGAAAGGGCATTATGAACGTTCTTGTCTGCTACCTAGTGGGCATCTTTATTACTTTCAATGTAAACAAAACATGGATTCGTTCATTAAAAAAATAACAATTATATCAAATATTGTAACATCCCTCTTTTTATGAAGAAAAAAAATAAGTTATCATCTTGAAAACGAAAAATAAATCACTCTTTGTAAACAACAAAATCATTATATTTAGAGGGTAAAATATTCCTTGTACGCCTTGTGATTCTCTTTTGAGGAGTGAAAGACTCTTGAACTCTGAGATTCTCACTTGTTGGGTTTACATGTTTATCCTGTGGAATTTCAACCTGTTGCTGACTTTGTACTACATTACTAGAATCTTCACTACTGTGATACGAAACATTTCTTTCATTTGACTTATTAAGGTCTACTCTATTTCTTCTCAATAAACCAGCATCAGTTGAAATTTCATAAGATCTCTCGTCTAAACGTTCCTTCACAATACCTTTTTCCCAAGCTTTCTTTCCCATTACAGTGGGTTTTATTCTCACAACATCATCTTCCTGTAAAGGATCAAGATCTTTGGCATGCACATTGTAATATTTAGCGGACCTGCTATTTCTATAATGTCTGTTAATCTTAATTTTATCTACATTGATCTCAGATGGTTTCAACAACTTTGAAGAAACTGGGAGAAGAAGTACGTGTGCGTCTCCCTAGGCTTTTTTGAGCCGAACTGTATTCATCACTGTGAGACGGACAATTACGGTAGTCTAATATTGCTAAATAAGGGTCATTATTGCTTTCTATGGCTTTCCTGAGTATGGACTTTGCAGTTTTTACAGCGGATTCTGCCTGTCCATTAGACTGAGGATGTTTAGGGCTTGACGTACAATGTTCTATATCCCACACTCTTATAAAATTCTGAAATATATCACTTGTAAATTGAGTTCCACAGTCACTAACTAAGATGGAAGGAGTACCATACCTTGCAAAATGTGCTTTTAGCTTACGTATAACAGTAGATGCTTTTATATCTTCTAACCTATCAATTTCCCAGAAATTACTGAAATAGTCTACTGTTACAAGATAAAACTGATTACTCAATTCAAAAATATCTGTGCCAACTTTCTCCCATGGCCTATCAGACACTTCATGTGGCATAAGAGTTTCTTTCTGCTGAGATTTTTGAAATTTGCTACAGATTTCACATTGAGAAATATGTTCTTTAATATCACCATTCATACCAGGCCAATATACACACTCACGAGCCCTTCGTAGACAACTTTCTATGCCAATGTGACTAGAGTGAATAGCCTGTTTAATTTCTTTCCTCAAATTGGCAGGAATCACAACTCTATCACCTTTAAATACAAGCCCATTCTGTATAGATAGTTCATCTCTAATATGATAATAAGGCAAAACAGTTATAGGTACATTACATTTATACTCTAGCCACCCATTTGTTATCATATTTGTCACTTCAAGTAAAATTTCATCACTGGCCACAGCATCACGAATTTTCTTTAACCTGTCTTCCCTAATAGGCAAATAAGATACAACATTAACATATTCAAAATCATTACCATTTTCAGTTTCACTTAGAAATGATCGAGACAGCAAATCTGCTATATGCATGTTCTTACCAGCAGTATGCTTAAGTTCAATATCGTATTGTTGTGCAGTCAATAGCATGCCTTGTAGCCTCTTTGGTGCTCTATCTAATGGTTTCAAGATTATACTCTGAAGTGGTTTGTGATCAGTTATAACCAAAGTATGTTGTCCAAAAGTGTACTGATGGAATTTCTTTAAAGCAAACACAATAGCCAGCATTTCTTTCTCTATCTGAGCATACCTTGTTTCCGTGTCAGTTAGAGCTCTGCTTGCATAAGACAACGGTTTACCACCTTGCATTAGAACTGCACCAAGTCCACATTTGCTAGCATCACACTGTATAGCTAGCTGTTTATTTTGATCATAATAAGCAAGAATTGGAGTTTTAGTGATGCAACACTTAATTTTCTCAAAAGCTCTAGCCTGTTCATCACCCCAAAACCATTCTTTGTCTTTACGTAAAAGTTGTCGTATGGGCACCATCAGGTCAGAGAGTCTAGGCATGAATTTTGACAAATAGTTTATCATTCCACTAAAACATTGAATCTCAGTGACATTAGTTGGAGCTTTCATCGATACAATTGCTTCAATTTTACTGGGATCTGGCTTAAGGCCTTCATTAGTTATTACATGTCCAAGAAATGTTATCTCACTCTTTCTTATTTCAGCCTTTTCTCTGTTGCAAAATCACAATCCTTAACCATAGTTTTTATTCTAGTAATAAATTCATCCAGGTTCTCATCAGCTTTCTGAGTACAGCATCTAAACCTATATCTTGATGCTATTATTAGCTTCCTAGGGGCAAAATGCTCATCTAGCTTCTGTAATACCCCGTTTAAGTCCTTGCTAGGGTCATCACGAGTTCCACTCTCCCCTACAATAACGGGACTAAACTCTATAGCATTATACACTCGAAGCAGTTCGTCACCCCCATGGGTCAAAAGTAATGCTACCTTCACTTCACTTGGTTTATCATTTAAACCTGCTGCAAGTATATACAGCTCGAATTTTTGACGAAAAAATCGCCAATCTTGCTCACTTTCGCTCCTTAATGCGAATTTATCTGGAGGGGCTAGATTAGCTGTCGCCATGTCGGTTGGTAGTCTTATTTACTTAATCAAACAGAAAGATCCTGGATATTACGTAATGCCTTATATCAAAAATGAACAGCAAACCATACTTAGTCTATCCCACCGCTGCCACCATGTTTGATGCTCCTTAAATTTGGAGATATTTATAGATAAATGAGGCATAATAATATAGGAGACTGAAAGGGCATTATGAACGTTCTTGTCTGCTACCTAGTGGGCATCTTTATTACTTTCAATGTAAACAAAACATGGATTCGTTTATTAACAAAATAACAATTATATCAAATATTGTAACATATATATATATATATATATATATATATATATATATATATATATATATATATATATATATATATATATATATATATATATATATATATATATATATATATATATATATATATATATATATATATATATATATATATATATATAGATGTCTTGAATATATTTCAAGACAGTTTATTTCTACGTACATTA
>JAXCGZ010005170.1:0-7500 GCA_037179515.1 Halocaridina rubra
GACGTGCTTCCAGTAGCTCTAGTCTTGACCATACTTAGTACAATGGAGAGTGGTGGTGTTCTTTGTGCTGGTGGTGTTAGTGGTAGTGGTGTTGGTGGTGGTGTCGTTGTTGGTGCTGTTTGTGGCTGTGCTGGGGATTTGTCCTCGTCTGACGCTAGCAAACTCATTTTTAATTTAAGAAATGAGTTGGCCGCAGTCAGGCAGGAGGTCAGATCCTTAGCTGAGGAGAACAGGGATCTGAGAGGTAAGGTAGAGGTGTTAACCAGGAAGGGACAATTGAATAGAGAAGACGACTGGAAAGTTGTGAATAAAGGGTTCTACGAAGATGGTTCTTAAGAAAAATGATACTTTTAGACTACAAGTTGCTAATTCATTTAGTTCACTTAGAGATGAAGGTGACAGTGGCGGCAGTATTTCTTCAGGACCCATAGAGTCAGATAGGTGTACTAGCGATCGTAGAAATGGAAGTGGGAAAAGCTCTCAGGTCAAGAGCCTAGGTAAGTCTCCCAAGGTCGGAGTAACCCATCCTCCGGATAAGTCTCATTCTTTGGTAATTGTAGGGGATTCACTATGCAGATATGTGGACAGGAAACTCAGGCATAGAGTTAGAGGAAAATATTTTTTCCCTGGAGCAGGTATGAAGAAGGTGGGTGAGTCAATAAATAGCTGGATTGAGAAAAAAGATGTTGTTTGTTTGATAGCTGGGGGAAATGACGTGCAGGATGGTAGAAGCGAAGAGCTGATTAGGTTGTATAGACAAGCCCTGGATAAGATCAGGAAAAGGGGTGCAGTTCCTGTGATGTGTGGTATTCTCCCTAGGCTTAGCCAAAGTTCAGAGTGGTGGTCTCGAGCTATAGGAGTAAATGCTAGGATGAAAGTCTTCTGTCGGGAGAATAATATAGGTTTTATAGACGGGTGGGATCACTTCACTAGTCGTAAGCATATGTATGCAAGGGATGGAGTGCATCTTTCTAATTCAGGTGTCTCGGTATTGGCTGGTCTGATAGACAGAGAGGTAGGGGGTTTTGTTAGACACAAATAATGAAATGATTAATACTTGTGCAGAGAAATTAGTCAGTAAGGGTTCAGTAAATAGTGGGTCAAATAACTGGGAGTATAAGGATAAGAACCATTTGTTATATAGAACAAATATTAACAAAAGAATAGCCACAAGAAGGGTAAAGCTAGAGAAAGTTTAAAAGTATATTATACAAATAGCCGTAGTTTAGGTAACAAAATAGAAGAACTGAGAGCCATAGTATGTAGTGAGAGACCGGATATAATATGCATTAGTGAAAGTTGGATTAATTTAGAAAGCAAACACCTTAAAGCTGAGTACATAATTACAGGATATAAACTTTATAATGCTGATCGTAGTGCAGATAGAAGAGGGGGAGGGGTAATTATGTATATTAAAGATAGCCTCAGAAGCTGCATTAAGTCTGGAATTAAGACAAATCTAAATTCAGAAACCTTATGGGTTGAAATTAAAAATAATATAGAAAGTCTAGCTGTAGAAGTAGTCTACAGACCACCTGATCTAGACAATATAGAGTCGCAAGTTATATACGATGAAATTTCTAAAGTGACCAGGTCAAATAGAGTTTGCATTGTAGGCGATTTTAATTTTAGACATATTAACTGGGAAACCATAACAGGTGATAGTAGCTCTAGGGAGTTTTTGGAAGTAGTAGAAGACAATTTCCTTTCTCAGCATGTACTTGAAGCAACACGGGGGGTGAATACACTAGATTTAGTTCTTAGTAATAGAGACAATATGATTACAAATTTAGAAGTTGGTGAAAAATTGGGCAACAGTGACCATGATTCCATTAGATTTAACATAATTTTCAAGGAAACTATAAAGGAAAACAAGAATATTGCTCCAAACTTTAGAGCTGGAGATTTTGGGGGCTTAAAAACTAAATTATCTAATGAGGTATGGGAAGGGATTTCTGGGGTACAGATGTGGGTAATTAATCCGGCAGGTCAGGTCGCAAGTATCGGATTACCCCGAAATTTGAGTACCACATGCCAAGGATTATCACAAGATAAGATCAATACATTAAATTCTCTCACAGGAAAGAACAGCAGTCCATCAGTTAATATAAATTTGGATGAGGTATATAACAATTTTGTCATGACTCTTAAGAATAGTCAGAGAGACTATATTCCCATGAAACATTGCAGATCAAGAAAAAATGACCCTAAGTGGATGAACAATAGAATAAAGAATCTTATAGGTATTAAAAGAGGAATATACAGGAAACTAAAAAGAGGTGAAGAGCATGTGAGGCAGTAATATATACAGTTAAACAGGGAAGTTAAAAAGATAGTTAGAGAGTCGAAAAGAAAATACGAATTTAGAATAGCAGGAGAAGCTAAAGAAAATCCTAAAGGGTTTTATCAACATTATCAAACAAAATTTAAGGAAAAGGTCGGACCAATTGAAGTAGCCAATGGCCATACCTCAGATAACGATAAAGTGATGTGTACATGTTTAAATGATTATTTCTTATCTGTATTTACCAATGAAAACTTGGAAAATATTCCGGAAGTAGAATCCATTTACAGAGACAGTCCGGATAAAATACTTAGTTCAATAAATATTACGAGAGAGGAGGTAATAAAAGAAATAGATAAATTAAAGGCTCATAAATCTCCGGGACCTGATGGAATATATGCTAGAATATTAAAGGAATGCAAGGAAGAGCTTAGTTGTCCACTAACTGCATTATTTAATAATTCAATAAAATTAGGATCGGTACCCATGGAGTGGAAATTGGCAGATGTGGAACCAATATTTAAAAAAGGAGAACGAGTTAAAAAGAATAATTATAGGCCGGTAAGTTTAACGTCAACAGTGGGTAAGATTCTAGAATCCATAATTGCAAATAAAATAAGGGCACATCTAGAATTACACAGACTGATAAAACTTTCACAACACGAGTTTCTTAAGGGTTTTTCGTGCCTTACAAGCTTACTGTCTTTTTATTCAGAAGTTTACGAGGCAGTAGATTGTGGCAAAGAATATGATACAATATATCTAGATTTTAGCAAAGCTTTTGATAGAGTTCCTCACAAAAGATTAGTTAAAAAGCTAGAAGCTCATGGTATAGGAGGAGCTGTTCTCAGATGGATCAAACAATGGTTAAAAGACAGAAAACAGAGGGTTTGCATATATGGAGAGAAATCAGAGTGGGGCTCGGTTACTAGCGGGTTACCACAAGGCTCGGTACTGGGTCCCCTATTATTCATCGTATATATAAATGATCTGGATTCGGATATCAGTAGTAACCTAAGTAAATTCGCAGACGACACTAAAATAGGTAGAACTATAAATGGAAAAAAAGATATTCATGCTTTACAGGAAGATCTAAATAGATTATCTGAATGGTCGGACAAATGGCAAATGGAATTTAATGTTGAAAAATGTAAAGTAGTTAAAATGGGTACTATAAAAGACAATACTAGTTATAAGCTAAATAACCATGAAATCATGAGTTCTCAGTGTGAAAGGGATTTGGGAGTTCTTGTGAGTAGTAGTCTTAAGCCAAGAGAGCAATGCACAGCAGTCAGAAATAAAGCAAACAGAATTTTAGGATTTATCTCAATTTGGTTTTATGAAAGGTCGAGGGACAATGGATGCAGTATTCGCAATGAGGCAGACAATGGAAAAATATAGAGATAAGCAAAGAGGGCTGGACATGGTATTTATTGACCTGGAAAAAGCTTATGATCGGGTCCCGAGAAGCGAGGTGTGGAGGAGTATGAGGTCGAAGGGAGTGAAGGAGAAGTATGTCAAGATAGTTCAGGACATATACAGGGAAGCCACAACAAGAGTAAGAAGTACAGTTTGCACTACAGAGCCTTTTCAGGTGAAAGTTGGACTCCATCAGGGATCAGCTCTTAGCCCCTATCTATTTAACCTTCTCATGGATGTGATGGTGGAGGAAGTGACAAAGGAGGCACCATGGAGCATGCTCTTTGCCGACGATATTGTTTTGGTCTCCGAGAGCCGTGAAGAATTGCAAGAGAGGTTGGAGCTATGGAGGGGTTTGCTGGAGGATTACGGACTGAAGGTGAGCAGACAGAAAACGGAGTACCTGGAGTGCAATGTGACACAAGGAGGCGACCTGTTCATGCAAGACCACAAGCTCCCAAAGGCGGACGCCTTCAAATACCTCGGCTCCTACGTAACGAAGGATGGAGACCTAGAGAGAGAGATTGATCATAGGATCCAGGTAGCGTGGAACAGCTGGAAGAGAACATCAGGGGTGCTATGTGACAAGAAAATCAGTGCTAGAGTGAAAGGAAAAGTGTACAGGTCAGTTGTGAGACCAGCGTTGCTGTACGGTGCGGAGACGTGGCCGGTGAAAAAGGTTCAAGAAAGGAAGATAGATGTCTCAGAAATGAGAATGCTGAGGTGGATGTGTGGGGTGATGAGGGAGGACAGGATACGAAATGACCAGATCAGAGGTACAGTGAAGGTGGTGGAGGCGTCGGCGAAAGCGCAGGAGAGGAGATTACAGTGGTTCGGTCATGTGAAGAGGAGAGAAGAAGACTACGTGGGTGTGAGAGTGATGGAGATGGACGTGGAGGGCAGACGAAGACGAGGAAGACCTAAACTACGGTGGAAGGACCGACTGAAGGAGGATCTCAGAGAGAGACAGCTGGAGGAGGAGCAAGTGATGGACCGGAACCAGTGGAGACGACTAGTGAAGATATGCGACCCCATATGAAAATGGGAACGCAAATAGAGGAAGAAGAAGAAGATCTCAAGAAGCGTTAGCAATTGGACGGAAAAAGTTATTTTGCAGCTCTATCTTGCATTAGTTAGGCCCCATTTAGATTATGCTGTGCAATTCTGGTCACCCTATTATAGAATGGAAATTGAATCCTTGGAGAGAGTGCAGCGAAGAATGACCAAGATGATACACAATATAAGAAATCTACCATATGAGGACAGATTAAAAAAACTTAATCTACATTCTCTAGAGAGGCGAAGAGTTAGGGGGGATATGATTGAAGTGTATAAATGGTTTAAAGGGATTAATAAGGGAGATATTAATAAAGTTTTAAAAATTCATGATCAAACCAGAACTCGTAATAATGGATTTAAGCTTGATAAATTTAGGTTCAGAAGGGAAATTGGTAAAACTTGGTTTGGTAATAGAGTAGCTGATGCATGGAACAAGCTTCCTAGTAGGATAGTAAATGCCAATACCTTAGACACCTTCAAATGTAGATTAGATAGACATATGACAGAGGTAGGGTGGGTATGAATAGGTTAGTGCTTATTAGAAAAATCATAAAAAGAAAAATAGAATAAATAAGTAGAGTAGAATAGAATAGGTTAGACATGCTGAAAATACAATTAAAAAATGGAGCTGCCTCGTGTGTGCCAGTAGGCATGTTGCAGTGTCCTCTATTTCGTGTCAGCTCACACTCTTTCTTTATGACCAAGCTGAAATAATTTTGATAAACATTATCATGGCTAAAACTCGCAAAGTTTTATTTTATCAATCTAACATAACTCTTTAGACAAATAATGTATATACTGCAGCTAGCAAAGAAAATAAAGAATCATTCATAGATTCACGTCCTTTATCACGTAATATCTATCTTGGAACTCTCGGAAATCGAATAATAATCTCATTGGCGGAGTAGGGGACGAAACAAAAATAAAACAAACTTGACATCTCAACCATATCTGGGCAGGTGGAGAATCATTTTCTCAAAAATATCCCTCAATAGATATTGCCACAGCGCATCACCTCCCATAAAATACTCTGATATGGCATGCAGAAGGACCCGGTGGAGCAGGGGAACAATCCTCGCTGACTCCCTCAATCATGCTTCCTAACGGTGCTTTCCGCGATTTCACCCCCTAGAGCAACCCCGCATTATACCCCCAGTCATTCATACTCATTCTCTGCCTCACTCGCTGCATCCCTTTCAAACTTGCATTCCCTTTTATTTACAACGTTGGTTTCCCTTCTCCTACCACTCTGAAGAAGTTTAAAGGTGAAATCTCGGTTGGGCCGTGCGGTCACATGACTGCCTCACCAGTCCTAGGTCCCATTCTAACAAACAAACAAACATTCTACTCCCTTGAAGCTACGTTTGGGTGACACTGAAAAACCTTCCCTATTCCAGGACAGCACAAATTCCTCGAATTTACTTTTACTTTCGCCTGCGTAGCGCAAAATTTTAAAAACTCATCTCTAAACAATATCACAGAATTTCTTATTCTTCCAAAAGAGATGCCACACACGTATCATAATATTAATTTCTTCATCATAATAACACAAAAAGAACGATCTGTCAATTATGTCTTTCTTTTCTCACTCCAAAATATTACACTTTAAGAGATTAATATAAAAATGACTTTACACGTACTTTAAATATCAAAGATCAGTACAATTACTACATATTTATAATAACGAGGTTGGGAGATCGATTGGTCACTTCCGCATTCCTTTCTCGGAAATCACACGTGGTCTATGAAAAACTTAAAAGCAGATGCAAGTATATTTCTCACTATAATTCTTACGCTTAAGAAATTAATATACTGTAATAGTGATTGCACGTATATTAAATTTTCCATTAAAATCAATACATTCGTGTTCTTATAATTCAATTTAGGCATTAATACAAATAAATGGAACACCCTTTAAATGCAATTACTTTATATTATTCAAATTATAACAAAAAATGGAGTTTATTACTGCTTATAGCTATTAGTACAAATTATCCATGTTAGTAATGGGTACAGAAATTCTACTTTTAGTAACTTATTAGGCGCCACACCCCTCATAGGCGGGTTGGCTGAGTCAAAGCATAACTACAAGATAAAATGGCGGCGTCCACCGACCTCAATTTCTTTTACTAATTGTCCCATTACTCACTGGATACAGATCACAAGTACTTAGCTATTTTAAGGAGGTGATCCTGAAGGACTTCATGGCAGAAGGCAAGGAAGGAGAGGGTTCTCCTTCTTCTCTCAAGTAAAATCGACGAATCGCCATCTTCTTGGTCGGATCCGGCAACTTATATTTCTTGTAATGGGCATTTTCACTCAATGCCCCGGTCACACTTCGGCTTACTAAGAAATATCTTAGGAATAGTTCCTTAAAAGTTTCATAATATTCTCTGTTTGACCACTCGTCACTTCTCATCCGCAGACCCAAGTATTTCAGGAAGTCGGCCGCGGGAATTATGGACGGACATTCGAGGTCTTTTACATTTGCGCCGTCGAGGTATAAAGGTGAATTTTTGACTCGAGGCGCCTTTACAACCAGGGCACGGGGTGGGGGCTTATCCTGCTGCGTTCCATGTGTCACCACGGGGCTCGGAGCGGCAGGCTGTTCGTCGATGTTTGAGGCGTCGGTTTCTCTGTCGGCGTTGACCAAGTTCCTTCTCGACGGAGCGGCGTCGGCAGGAGTTTGTAGGCACCGCACGTGCTCCTCCAGTTCGAGAATTCTCCGGTGTTTTGCC
>JAXCGZ010005171.1:0-17585 GCA_037179515.1 Halocaridina rubra
GTGTGTGCCTACTTCTATCTGTATAAAAATGGACTTCAAGGTATAAGAAAATAAAGG
Source organism: Halocaridina rubra (assembly GCA_037179515.1). Taxonomy (NCBI): domain Eukaryota; kingdom Metazoa; phylum Arthropoda; class Malacostraca; order Decapoda; family Atyidae; genus Halocaridina; species Halocaridina rubra. Next base: position 58 of record JAXCGZ010005171.1, read on the forward strand.
AAAAAAAATATAGAAAAGAGGGTAGAAGTGATGGTGACTAGAGAGGAGGGGGGATGCACCATATGCTCACCCCTCCTCCATGGTTACATCAATATGCACACACACTAATTCAGATGTTTTATTATGAACATCTCCAAAGGAATATGGATTGTTCCTTCGTACATGTTTGTTCAGTAATGCATAAAATTATAGTCTATTTTTTACACATATTTCTGGTGATATATAAGAAAAAAGAATATAGAAAAGGAAAAGAAATGAAGAAAACAGAAAGGGTAAAAATATGGAATAGAAAAAGTAATAAAAAATAAAATAATAGTAGAAGTAGTAGTAGTAGAAGTAGTAATTAATTAATAAATATTTTGCATTTCAATTAAGATTACTCCCTAAAAATGCTTTAAGTGAAGGTATGCCATATATATATATATATATATATATATATATATATATATATATATATATATATATATATATATATATATATATATATATATATATATATATATATATATATATAATCCATAGTCAAATGAAGAAAGATAAGAAGAATAAATAGTTTTAGTATATATAATTATTATATATCTACAGCCCAACCTATGAAGCGGTTTCTAATAATTGAGACAAATATGTGGTACTTTTTTTTTCTTTTTAATTAATGTAGTGTTTTAGCACTTTCCCTTAGTTTGCTTAACTATTGAACCGCCATAATGGGGTTAACAGACATCAAGACACGAAGGTTCCAACACCAAGAAAATCCCCCCCCCCACAGTCATTTCCTCCTCCTCCTCTCACCTAGGAGCATTTTAGTTTTGGTTGATTGAGAGGCAGAGAGCAGAGAATACCTTAAAAAACACACCAACTTTCTCAGGTAAAGAGAAAAATAAGGTGTTCTTGACTGTGATAAAGAGGGAGAAAGTCTAGTTTTGTGAGGTAAGAAATGGGGGAGAGGAGCTTGAGAGAGGAGAATTTCTACTCTTTTGAGGTAAGAGGAAAAGTGTATCTGAATTTGAGAAGAAAAAAATTATGTGAAATTCTTGTTTTAAGAGGTAAGGAAGTCAGGGACAGTGCTTGACTTTAAAATAAGAATGGGAGGGGACTTCTTGTGTGTGTGTGTGTGTGTGTGTGTGTGTGTGTGTGTGTGTGTGTGTGTGTGTGTGTGTGTGTGTGATTACCTAATTGTGTTTACGGGAAAGAGCCCAAAGCTCGTATCTTCCCGTCTCCTCATCGGTTCCATTTTAGACTTAGTGATACTTATCATACCTGTCCTTAAAACTATGGATTGAGATAGCATTAACTACCTCCTCGCTTAGCCAATTCCAATTATCAACTACTCTTACACTGAAAAAGTATTTCCTTACATCCTGCGAAGAAGTTTTCTTACGAAGCTTCAAACTATGACCTCTAGTTCTAGAGCCAGCCATATCAAAATATCGATCCCTATCCACTCTATCATAACCATGAAGGAATTTAAAGACTGTCACCATATCCCCCCTTACTCTTCTAGCTTCGAGTGATGGTAAGTCTAATTTCCTCAGCCTCTCATCATAACTGAGATTGCGTATTTCTGGCACCAGTTTCGTGGCATGTCTTTGAACTTTTTCAAGCTTAGCTATGTGCTTTTTCAAGTTCGGATTCCAAAAGGGGGCTGCATATTCGAGTTTTGGCCTCACATAGGTTACATAAATATTTCTGAACATTTCCTTGTCCATGTGCCTGAAGGCTACCCTTACATTTGATAAGAATGCATATGCTGCCCTTACTATGCCATTTATATGTATTTCTGGAGACAAATCTGCCAGTATGTTTACTCCTAGATCTCTCTCATTTTCTGTCTCTTGAAGTTATACTCCAGCCACCGAGTAGTCAAGCTTGGGCCTTCTTGCACTTGTACCCATTCTCATTACCTTACATTTTGAAGTATTGAATTTCATTAGCCACTTTTCTGACCACTCATGCAGATTATTTAGATCCTCCTGAAGTTCTCTACCATTGTTCTCGTTTTTTACTTTCTTCACAATCTTTGCATCATCTGAAAACATATTCATGAATGAATTTACAGACTCTGGTAGGTCATTTACATATACAAGGAACAAAAGTGGCCCTAAAACTGAACCCTGTGGAACTCCACTACTAACTCTTCTCCATTCAGACCCTGAGTGTCTTACTCTAACCCTCTGTTCCCTTCCTTTTAAGTAAGTTTTTATCCATTCCAAGACATTTCCACCTATTCTAGCCATTGATTGCAGCTTCCTAATAAGTCTCCCATGTGGAACAGTGTCAAACGCTTTCTGGAAGTCTAGGAATATGCAATCTGCCCAGCCCTCTCTTTCCTGTAAGATTTGGCTTACCTCATCATAAAATTCTAATAAGTTTGTTACTGTTGATCTTCCTTCTCTGAAGCCATGTTGCCTCACTGACAGAAAGTTGAAGGATTCCAAGTGAAGAGAGATATGTTTCCTTAGTAGTTTCTCCATAAGTTTGCAAACTATGCTGGTCAAGGAAACTGGTCTATAGTTCAGAGCCGTATCCCTCCTTCCCTTTTTGAAGATAGGTATCACATTTGCTTGTTTCCAGCATCTTGGAATCTCCCCCGACTCCAGTGACTCCTTAAATATGATACTTAGTGCCACTGATATTGTGTTTGCGCATTTTTTAAGCACATGAGAGGATATGTCATCGGGACCTGTAGCTTTATGAACATATAAATCCATCAGCGCTTTGCATACCTCTGTGGCTGTAAGGTTGATGTTCTCTAATACCGGCCCTTGAGCTTCTATCACTGCAATCTGAGGGGGTGGGGTATTTTCTACTGTAAATACTGACTGAAACTCCTTGTTCAATTCCTTGCAGATCTCTTCGTCCGTCTCAGTGATGCTTCCATCCGCTCTCTTTAGCCTTAAAACCTGTTCTTTTACCTTCAGTTTTCCTCTGATAAAGCTGTGGAAAAGCTTGGGATTTTCTTTAGCCTTCCTGGTGATGTCCCTCTCATAATCTCTCTCTGCCTCTCTCCTTTTACTTAGGTAGTCATTTCATGCTCTTTTGTAGGCTTGCCAGGCATTTATGTTTTTTCTCCTCCTATACCTTTTCCAGCATTTGTCTCTCCACTCCTTAGCTCTTTTACACCCATTATCGAACCATTTCTCTCTGGCATGAATTACACCTACTTTGGTGACAGGTATGCAGCAATCTACTATCTTTCCATATTTCTCACAAAAGATGTCATGCATTTCTTGTACAGATTTGTTGTAAAATAAGGTTCTCCAGTCAATAACTGCAAAAAGCTCATTCATTTTGATGTAATCTCCTTTCGGATAGTTCCTCCTCATGTCCTCAGTGCCTCTACTCTCAGGAAGAATGTCTTCAATGATATACTCCATCAACAACACACAGTGGTCACTCTTTCCAATTGGTGGTTCATACTCAATATTTTCAATATCCAACACATTATCTGTGAACACTAGATCAAGTAGTGATGGCTCATCCCCACCCCTGCCCCTTGTTGGTTCCATTACATGTTGGTGTAGGAAATTCCCTTGTACGCAATCTAGGAATCTTGCCCCGAATGAGTCCTCACCACTCTGTGGGTCAAGATTTATCCAATCTATCTCTTTATGATTAAAGTCTCCCATAATCAAAATCCTACATTTTTCTCCCGCGCCATGTTAACAACTGAGTTTATGACTTCAATCGTACCTATATGACTTTCCTCATAAATTTCAAGCCTATTTTGGTTCCTTGGTGGGTTGTATACAACAGTTATTATAATGCTCTCTGACCCAGTATTTATGCGAGCAACAAGAAATTCCTTGAACTCACTTTCTATAGCCAAGTTTATTTCTTCGACTTGAATTCTTTCACTTATGAGCAGTGCTATCCCTCCACCAGTCCTCTCAGATCTTTCAACCCTTAGTATTCTGAAACCCTTAGGAAAAACTGTGACACTGTTTATGTCCTCACTCAACTTAGTCTCTGTAATTGCTACTATATCTGCCTTACTGTTGTGAATCCTATCTTTTAATTCTACTGCCTTACCAGCTAATCCATCAGCATTTGTGTATAACAATCTTAATGAGGCCCCATCCCCTGATCTTCTGTCATTATCTTCTTTATCTCCCCTTTGTCTGGAAGTATTCTGTAACGAAAATTTTTCTTCTCTTCTTCATTTCTTTCATCATTTAACCTTCTTGCCTCTTGCAACAAGTTTTTGATCTTTCCCATCTCTTCCTGTGTTCTGTATCGTCTAATGAACACTTCTTTGCATTCTTGAAGGTCTTTTAGACTTTTTTTCTCAACAATATTTCCCTACATGTCTCCCCTCTCTCAAAGGTTACTTTTGTTGATCTCGGCTTTCCTTCCCTCGAATATTTACCTAGTTGGTGTATGTTTACAATATCCTCAGGACCACATACTACTCCAAGCTTTCTTATCAGGTCTACAACCCTAGCTTTATTTTCTTCAAGTCTCCCCTGCCATGTTGGCTCCTGGGATTCACTTATGCCTGAGATTACCACTGTCTTCTCCTTATCAAGTGCCTGTCTGATGAGTGGGTTTGCCCTTTCCATCACAACGTCTTTCATTTTTTCGATTACTGTCTCTTTATAGTCAACTGTTTGTATGTTTTCCAGTGCCACCACCTTTACAGCCTCTTTTACTGCCACATTCCCCTTTAGTGCATCAGCAAAGGACGTTTTCATGGCATCATTTTCCATATTCAGCTCCTGGAACTCTTTTCTGAACTGTTCAATGTTTTCCTTAATCTGAACATTCCAAGCAGCAATCTCGTCTCTGTGTGTGTGTGTGTGTGTGTGTGTGTGTGTGTGTGTGTGTGTGTGTGTGTGTGTGTGTGTGTGTGTGATTACCTAATTGTGTCTACGGGAAAGAGCCCAAAGCTCGTATCTTCCCGTCTCCTCATCGGTTCCATTTTAGACTTAGTGATACTTATCATACCTGTCCTTAAAACTATGGATTGAGATAGCATTAACTACCTCCTCGCTTAGCCAATTCCAATTATCAACTACTCTTACACTGAAAAAGTATTTCCTTACATCCTGCGAAGAAGTTTTCTTACGAAGCTTCAAACTATGACCTCTAGTTCTAGAGCCAGCCATATCAAAATATCGATCCCTATCCACTCTATCATAACCATGAAGGAATTTAAAGACTGTCACCATATCCCCCCTTACTCTTCTAGCTTCGAGTGATGGTAAGTCTAATTTCCTCAGCCTCTCATCATAACTGAGATTGATTATTTCTGGCACCAGTTTCGTGGCATGTCTTTGAACTTTTTCAAGCTTAGCTATGTGCTTTTTCAAGTGCGGATTCCAAAAGGGGGCTGCATATTCGAGTTTTGGCCTCACATAGGTTACATAAATATTTCTGAACATTTCCTTGTCCATGTGCCTGAAGGCTACCCTTACATTTGATAAGAATGCATATGCTGCCCTTACTATGCCATTTATATGTATTTCTGGAGACAAATCTGCCAGTATGTTTACTCCTAGATCTCTCTCATTTTCTGTCTCTTGAAGTTATACTCCAGCCACCGAGTAGTCAAGCTTGGGCCTTCTTGCACTTGTACCCATTCTCATTACCTTACATTTTGAAGTATTGAATTTCATTAGCCACTTTTCTGACCACTCATGCAGATTATTTAGATCCTCCTGAAGTTCTCTACCATTGTTCTCGTTTTTTACTTTCTTCACAATCTTTGCATCATCTGCAAACATATTCATGAATGAATTTACAGACTCTGGTAGGTCATTTACATATACAAGGAACAAAAGTGGCCCTAAAACTGAACCCTGTGGAACTCCACTACTAACTCTTCTCCATTCAGACCCTGAGTGTCTTACTCTAACCCTCTGTTCCCTTCCTTTTAAGTAAGTTTTTATCCATTCCAAGACATTTCCACCTATTCTAGCCATTGATTGCAGCTTCCTAATAAGTCTCCCATGTGGAACAGTGTCAAACGCTTTCTGGAAGTCTAGGAATATGCAATCTGCCCAGCCCTCTCTTTCCTGTAAGATTTGGCTTACCTCATCATAAAATTCTAATAAGTTTGTTACTGTTGATCTTCCTTCTCTGAAGCCATGTTGCCTCACTGACAGAAAGTTGAAGGATTCCAAGTGAAGAGAGATATGTTTCCTTAGTAGTTTCTCCATAACTTTGCAAACTATGCTGGTCAAGGAAACTGGTCTATAGTTCAGAGCCGTATCCCTCCTTCCCTTTTTGAAGATAGGTATCACATTTGCTTGTTTCCAGCATCTTGGAATCTCCCCCGACTCCAGTGACTCCTTAAATATGATACTTAGTGCCACTGATATTGTGTTTGCGCATTTTTTAAGCACATGAGAGGATATGTCATCGGGACCTGTAGCTTTATGAACATCTAAATCCATCAGCGCTTTGCATACCTCTGTGGCTGTAAGGTTGATGTTCTCTAATACTGGCCCTTGAGCTTCTATCACTGCAATCTGAGGGGGTGGGGTATTTTCTACTGTAAATACTGACTGAAACTCCTTGTTCAATTCCTTGCAGATCTCTTCGTCCGTCTCAGTGATGCTTCCATCCGCTCTCTTTAGCCTTAAAACCTGTTCTTTTACCTTCAGTTTTCCTCTGATAAAGCTGTGGAAAAGCTTGGGATTTTCTTTAGCCTTCCTGGTGATGTCCCTCTCATAATCTCTCTCTGCCTCTCTCCTTTTACTTAGGTAGTCATTTCATGCTCTTTTGTAGGTTTGCCAGGCATTTATGTTTTTTCTCCTCCTATACCTTTTCCAGCATTTGTCTCTCCACTCCTTAGCTCTTTTACACCCATTATCGAACCATTTCTCTCTGGCATGAATTACACCTACTTTGGTGACAGGTATGCAGCAATCTACTATCTTTCCATATTTCTCACAAAAGATGTCATGCATTTCTTGTACAGATTTGTTGTAAAATAAGGTTCTCCAGTCAATAACTGCAAAAAGCTCATTCATTTTGATGTAATCTCCTTTCGGATAGTTCCTCCTCATGTCCTCAGTGCCTCTACTCTCAGGAAGAATGTCTTCAATGATATACTCCATCAACAACACACAGTGGTCACTCTTTCCAATTGGTGGTTCATACTCAATATTTTCAATATCCAACACATTATCTGTGAACACTAGATCAAGTAGTGATGGCTCATCCCCACCCCTGCCCCTTGTTGGTTCCATTACATGTTGGTGTAGGAAATTCCCTTGTACGCAATCTAGGAATCTTGCCCCGAATGAGTCCTCACCACTCTGTGGGTCAAGATTTATCCAATCTATCTCTTTATGATTAAAGTCTCCCATAATCAAAATCCTACATTTTTCTCCCGCGCCATATTAACAACTGAGTTTATGACTTCAATCGTACCTATATGACTTTCCTCATAAATTTCAAGCCTATTTTGGTTCCTTGGTGGGTTGTATACAACAGTTATTATAATGCTCTCTGACCCAGTATTTATGCGAGCAACAAGAAATTCCTTGAACTCACTTTCTATAGCCAAGTTTATTTCTTCGACTTGAATTCTTTCACTTATGAGCAGTGCTATCCCTCCACCAGTCCTCTCAGATCTTTCAACCCTTAGTATTCTGAAACCCTTAGGAAAAACTGTGACACTGTTTATGTCCTCACTCAACTTAGTCTCTGTAATTGCTACTATATCTGCCTTACTGTTGTGAATCCTATCTTTTAATTCTACTGCCTTACCAGCTAATCCATCAGCATTTGTGTATAACAATCTTAATGAGGCCCCATCCCCTGATCTTCTGTCATTATCTTCTTTATCTCCCCTTTGTCTGGAAGTATTCTGTAACGAAAATTTTTCTTCTCTTCTTCATTTCTTTCATCATTTAACCTTCTTGCCTCTTGCAACAAGTTTTTGATCTTTCCCATCTCTTCCTGTGTTCTGTATCGTCTAATGAACACTTCTTTGCATTCTTGAAGGTCTTTTAGACTTTTTTTCTCAACAATATTTCCCTACATGTCTCCCCTCTCTCAAAGGTTACTTTTGTTGGTCTCGGCTTTCCTTCCCTCGAATATTTACCTAGTTGGTGTATGTTTACAATATCCTCAGGACCACATACTACTCCAAGCTTTCTTATCAGGTCTACAACCCTAGCTTTATTTTCTTCAAGTCTCCCCTGCCATGTTGGCTCCTGGGATTCACTTATGCCTGAGATTACCACTGTCTTCTCCTTATCAAGTGCCTGTCTGATGAGTGGGTTTGCCCTTTCCATCACAACGTCTTTCATTTTTTCGATTACTGTCTCTTTATAGTCAACTGTTTGTATGTTTTCCAGTGCCACCACCTTTACAGCCTCTTTTACTGCCACATTCCCCTTTAGTGCATCAGCAAAGGACGTTTTCATGGCATCATTTTCCATATTCAGCTCCTGGAACTCTTTTCTGAACTGTTCAATGTTTTCCTTAATCTGAACATTCCAAGCAGCAATCTCGTCTCTGTGTGTGTGTGTGTGTGTGTGTGTGTGTGTGTGTGTGTGTGTGTGTGTGTGTGTGTGTGTGTGTGTGTGTGTGTGTGTGTGTGTGTGTGTGTGTGTGTGTGTGTGATTACCTAATTGTGTTTACGGGAAAGAGCCCAAAGCTCGTATCTTCCCGTCTCCTCATCGGTTCCATTTTAGACTTAGTGATACTTATCATACCTGTCCTTAAAACTATGGATTGAGATAGCATTAACTACCTCCTCGCTTAGCCAATTCCAATTATCAACTACTCTTACACTGAAAAAGTATTTCCTTACATCCTGCGAAGAAGTTTTCTTACGAAGCTTCAAACTATGACCTCTAGTTCTAGAGCCAGCCATATCAAAATATCGATCCCTATCCACTCTATCATAACCATGAAGGAATTTAAAGACTGTCACCATATCCCCCCTTACTCTTCTAGCTTCGAGTGATGGTAAGTCTAATTTCCTCAGCCTCTCATCATAACTGAGATTGATTATTTCTGGCACCAGTTTCGTGGCATGTCTTTGAACTTTTTCAAGCTTAGCTATGTGCTTTTTCAAGTGCGGATTCCAAAAGGGGGCTGCATATTCGAGTTTTGGCCTCACATAGGTTACATAAATATTTCTGAACATTTCCTTGTCCATGTGCCTGAAGGCTACCCTTACATTTGATAAGAATGCATATGCTGCCCTTACTATGCCATTTATATGTATTTCTGGAGACAAATCTGCCAGTATGTTTACTCCTAGATCTCTCTCATTTTCTGTCTCTTGAAGTTATACTCCAGCCACCGAGTAGTCAAGCTTGGGCCTTCTTGCACTTGTACCCATTCTCATTACCTTACATTTTGAAGTATTGAATTTCATTAGCCACTTTTCTGACCACTCATGCAGATTATTTAGATCCTCCTGAAGTTCTCTACCATTGTTCTCGTTTTTTACTTTCTTCACAATCTTTGCATCATCTGCAAACATATTCATGAATGAATTTACAGACTCTGGTAGGTCATTTACATATACAAGGAACAAAAGTGGCCCTAAAACTGAACCCTGTGGAACTCCACTACTAACTCTTCTCCATTCAGACCCTGAGTGTCTTACTCTAACCCTCTGTTCCCTTCCTTTTAAGTAAGTTTTTATCCATTCCAAGACATTTCCACCTATTCTAGCCATTGATTGCAGCTTCCTAATAAGTCTCCCATGTGGAACAGTGTCAAACGCTTTCTGGAAGTCTAGGAATATGCAATCTGCCCAGCCCTCTCTTTCCTGTAAGATTTGGCTTACCTCATCATAAAATTCTAATAAGTTTGTTACTGTTGATCTTCCTTCTCTGAAGCCATGTTGCCTCACTGACAAAAAGTTGAAGGATTCCAAGTGAAGAGAGATATGTTTCCTTAGTAGTTTCTCCATAAGTTTGCAAACTATGCTGGTCAAGGAAACTGGTCTATAGTTCAGAGCCGTATCCCTCCTTCCCTTTTTGAAGATAGGTATCACATTTGCTTGTTTCCAGCATCTTGGAATCTCCCCCGACTCCAGTGACTCCTTAAATATGATACTTAGTGCCACTGATATTGTGTTTGCGCATTTTTTAAGCACATGAGAGGATATGTCATCGGGACCTGTAGCTTTATGAACATCTAAATCCATCAGCGCTTTGCATACCTCTGTGGCTGTAAGGTTGATGTTCTCTAATACCGGCCCTTGAGCTTCTATCACTGCAATCTGAGATGGTGGGGTATTTTCTACTGTAAATACTGACTGAAACTCCTTGTTCAATTCCTTGCAGATCTCTTCGTCCGTCTCAGTGATGCTTCCATCCGCTCTCTTTAGCCTTAAAACCTGTTCTTTTACCTTCAGTTTTCCTCTGATAAAGCTGTGGAAAAGCTTGGGATTTTCTTTAGCCTTCCTGGTGATGTCCCTCTCATAATCTCTCTCTGCCTCTCTCCTTTTACTTAGGTAGTCATTTCATGCTCTTTTGTAGGTTTGCCAGGCATTTATGTTTTTTCTCCTCCTATACCTTTTCCAGCATTTGTCTCTCCACTCCTTAGCTCTTTTACACCCATTATCGAACCATTTCTCTCTGGCATGAATTACACCTACTTTGGTGACAGGTATGCAGCAATCTACTATCTTTCCATATTTCTCACAAAAGATGTCATGCATTTCTTGTACAGATTTGTTGTACAATAAGGTTCTCCAGTCAATAACTGCAAAAAGCTCATTCATTTTGATGTAATCTCCTTTCGGATAGTTCCTCCTCATGTCCTCAGTGCCTCTACTCTCAGGAAGAATGTCTTCAATGATATACTCCATCAACAACACACAGTGGTCACTCTTTCCAATTGGTGGTTCATACTCAATATTTTCAATATCCAACACATTATCTGTGAACACTAGATCAAGTAGTGATGGCTCATCCCCACCCCTGCCCCTTGTTGGTTCCATTACATGTTGGTGTAGGAAATTCCCTTGTACGCAATCTAGGAATCTTGCCCCGAATGAGTCCTCACCACTCTGTGGGTCAAGATTTATCCAATCTATCTCTTTATGATTAAAGTCTCCCATAATCAAAATCCTACATTTTTCTCCCGCGCCATGTTAACAACTGAGTTTATGACTTCAATCGTACCTATATGACTTTCCTCATAAATTTCAAGCCTATTTTGGTTCCTTGGTGGGTTGTATACAACAGTTATTATAATGCTCTCTGACCCAGTATTTATGCGAGCAACAAGAAATTCCTTGAACTCACTTTCTATAGCCAAGTTTATTTCTTCGACTTGAATTCTTTCACTTATGAGCAGTGCTATCCCTCCACCAGTCCTCTCAGATCTTTCAACCCTTAGTATTCTGAAACCCTTAGGAAAAACTGTGACACTGTTTATGTCCTCACTCAACTTAGTCTCTGTAATTGCTACTATATCTGCCTTACTGTTGTGAATCCTATCTTTTAATTCTACTGCCTTACCAGCTAATCCATCAGCATTTGTGTATAACAATCTTAATGAGGCCCCATCCCCTGATCTTCTGTCATTATCTTCTTTATCTCCCCTTTGTCTGGAAGTATTCTGTAACGAAAATTTTTCTTCTCTTCTTCATTTCTTTCATCATTTAACCTTCTTGCCTCTTGCAACAAGTTTTTGATCTTTCCCATCTCTTCCTGTGTTCTGTATCGTCTAATGAACACTTCTTTGCATTCTTGAAGATCTTTTAGACTTTTTTTCTCAACAATATTTCCCTACATGTCTCCCCTCTCTCAAAGGTTACTTTTGTTGGTCTCGGCTTTCCTTCCCTCGAATATTTACCTAGTTGGTGTATGTTTACAATATCCTCAGGACCACATACTACTCCAAGCTTTCTTATCAGGTCTACAACCCTAGCTTTATTTTCTTCAAGTCTCCCCTGCCATGTTGGCTCCTGGGATTCACTTATGCCTGAGATTACCACTGTCTTCTCCTTATCAAGTGCCTGTCTGATGAGTGGGTTTGCCCTTTCCATCACAACGTCTTTCATTTTTTCGATTACTGTCTCTTTATAGTCAACTGTTTGTATGTTTTCCAGTGCCACCACCTTTACAGCCTCTTTTACTGCCACATTCCCCTTTAGTGCATCAGCAAAGGACGTTTTCATGGCATCATTTTCCATATTCAGCTCCTGGAACTCTTTTCTGAACTGTTCAATGTTTTCCTTAATCTGAACATTCCAAGCAGCAATCTCGTCTGTGTGTGTGTGTGTGTGTGTGTGTGTGTGTGTGTGTGTGTGTGTGTGTGTGTGTGTGTGTGTGTGTGTGTGTGTGTGTGTGTGTGTGTGCCTACTTCTATCTGTATAAAAATGGACTTCAAGGTATAAGAAAATAAAGGAAAAAAAATATAGAAAAGAGGGTAGAAGTGATGGTGACTAGAGAGGAGGGGGGATGCACCATATGCTCACCCCTCCTCCATGGTTACATCAATATGCACACACACTAATTCAGATGTTTTATTAAGAACATCTCCAAAGGAATATGGATTGTTCCTTCGTACATGTTTGTTCAGTAATGCATAAAATTATAGTCTATTTTTTACACATATTTCTGGTGAGAATATAGAAAAGGAAAAGAAATGAAGAAAACAGAAAGGGTAAAAATATGGAATAGAAAAAGTAATAAAAAATAAAATAATAGTAGAAGTAGTAGTAGTAGAAGTAGTAATTAATTAATAAATATTTTGCATTTCAATTAAGATTACTCCCTAAAAATGCTTTAAGTGAAGGTATGCCATATATATATATAGATATATATATATATATATATATATATATATATATATATATATATATATATATATATATATATATATATATATATATATATATATATATATATATATAATCCATAGTCAAATGAAGAAAGATAAGAAGAATAAATAGTTTTAGTATATATAATTATTATATATCTACAGCCCAACCTATGAAGCGGTTTCTAATAATTGAGACAAATATGTGGTACTTTTTTTTTCTTTTTAATTAATGTAGTGTTTTAGCACTTTCCCTTAGTTTGCTTAACTATTGAACCGCCATAATGGGGTTAACAGACATCAAGACACGAAGGTTCCAACACCAAGAAAATCCCCCCCCCACAGTCATTACCTCCTCCTCCTCTCACCTAGGAGCATTTTAGTTTTGGTTGATTGAGAGGCAGAGAGCAGAGAATACCTTAAAAAACACACCAACTTTCTCAGGTAAAGAGAAAAATAAGGTGTTCTTGACTGTGATAAAGAGGGAGAAAGTCTAGTTTTGTGAGGTAAGAAATGGGGGAGAGGAGCTTGAGAGAGGAGAATTTCTACTCTTTTGAGGTAAGAGGAAAAGTGTATCTGAATTTGAGAAGAAAAAAATTATGTGAAATTCTTGTTTTAAGAGGTAAGGAAGTCAGGGACAGTGCTTGACTTTAAAATAAGAATGGGAGGGGACTTCTTTGTGTGTGTGTGTGTGTGTGTGTGTGTGTGTGTGTGTGTGTGTGTGTGTGTGTGTGTGTGTGTGTGTGTGTGTGTGTGTGTGTGTGTGTGATTACCTAATTGTGTTTACGGGAAAGAGCCCAAAGCTCGTATCTTCCCGTCTCCTCATCGGTTCCATTTTAGACTTAGTGATACTTATCATACCTGTCCTTAAAACTATGGATTGAGATAGCATTAACTACCTCCTCGCTTAGCCAATTCCAATTATCAACTACTCTTACACTGAAAAAGTATTTCCTTACATCCTGCAAAGAAGTTTTCTTTCGAAGCTTCAAACTATGACCTCTAGTTCTAGAGCCAGCCATATCGAAATATCGATCCCTATCCACTCTATCATAACCATGAAGGAATTTAAAGACTGTCACCATATCCCCCCTTACTCTTCTAGCTTCGAGTGATGGTAAGTCTAATTTCCTCAGCCTCTCATCATAACTGAGATTGCGTATTTCTGGCACCAGTTTCGTGGCATGTCTTTGAACTTTTTCAAGCTTAGCTATGTGCTTTTTCAAGTGCGGATTCCAAAAGGGGGCTGCATATTCGAGTTTTGGCCTCACATAGGTTACATAAATATTTCTGAACATTTCCTTGTCCATGTGCCTGAAGGCTACCCTTACATTTGATAAGAATGCATATGCTGCCCTTACTATGCCATTTATATGTATTTCTGGAGACAAATCTGCCAGTATGTTTACTCCTAGATCTCTCTCATTTTCTGTCTCTTGAAGTTGTACTCCAGCCACCGAGTAGTCAAGCTTGGGCCTTCTTGCACTTGTACCCATTCTCATTACCTTACTTTTTGAAGTATTGAATTTCATTAGCCACTTTTCTGACCACTCATGCAGATTATTTAGATCCTCCTGAAGTTCTCTACCATTGTTCTCGTTTTTTACTTTCTTCACAATCTTTGCATCATCTGCAAACATATTCATGAATGAATTTGCGGACTCTGGTAGGTCATTTACATATACAAGGAACAAAAGTGGCCCTAAAACTGAACCCTGTGGAACTCCACTACTAACTCTTCTCCATTCAGACCCTGAGTGTCTTACTCTAACCCTCTGTTCCCTTCCTTCTAAGTAAGTTTTTATCCATTCCAAAACATTTCCACCTATTCTAGCCATTGATTGCAGCTTCCTAATAAGTCTCCCATGTGGAACAGTGTCAAACGCTTTCTGGAAGTCTAGGAATATGCAATCTGCCCAGCCCTCTCTTTCCTGTAAGATTTGGCTTACCTCATCATAAAATTCTAATAAGTTTGTTACTGTTGATCTACCTTCTCTGAAGCCATGTTGCCTCACTGACAAAAAGTTGAAGGATTCCAAGTGAAGAGAGATATGTTTCCTTAGTAGTTTCTCCATAACTTTGCAAACTATGCTGGTCAAGGAAACTGGTCTATAGTTCAGAGCCGTATCCCTCCTTCCCTTTTTGAAGATAGGTATCACATTTGCTTGTTTCCAGCATCTTGGAATCTCCCCCGACTCCAGTGACTCCTTAAATATGATACTTAGTGCCACTGATATTGTGTTTGCGCATTTTTTAAGCACATGAGGGGATATGTCATCAGGACCTGTAGCTTTATGAATATCTAAATCCATCAGCGCTTTGCATACCTCTGTGGCTGTAAGGTTGATGTTCTCTAATACCGGCCCTTGAGCTTCTATCACTGCAATCTGAGGGGGTGGGGTATTTTCTACTGTAAATACTGACTGAAACTCCTTGTTCAATTCTTTGCAGATCTCTTCATCCATCTCAGTGATGCTTCCATCCGCTCTCTTTAGCCTTAAAACCTGTTCTTTTACCTTCAGTTTTCCTCTGAGAAAGCTGTGGAAAAGCTTGGGATTTTCTTTAGCCTTCCTGGTGATGTCCCTCTCATAGTCTCTCTCTGCCTCTCTCCTTTTACTTAGGTAGTCATTTCTTGCTCTTTTGTAGGTTTGCCAGGCATTTATGTTTTTTCTCCTCCTATACCTTTTCCAGCATTTGTCTCTCCACTCCTTAGCTCTTTTACACCCATTATTGAACCATTTCTCTCTGGCATGAATTACACCTACTTTGGTGACAGGTATGCAGCAATCTACTATCTTCCCATATTTCTCACAAAAGATGTCATACATTTCTTGTACAGATTTGTTGTAAAATAAGGTTCTCCAGTCAATAACTGCAAAAAGCTAATTCATTTTGATATAATCTCCTTTCCGATAGTTCCTCCTCATGTCCTCAGTGCCTCTACTCTCAGGAAGAATATCTTCAATGATATACTCCATCAACAACACACAGTGGTCACTCTTTCCAATTGGTGGTTCATACTCAATTTTTTCAATATCCAACACATTATCTGTGAACACTAGATCAATTAGTGATGGCTCATCCCCACCCTTGGCCCTTGTTGGTTCCATTACATGTTGGTGTAGGAAATTCCCTTGTACGCAATCTAGGAATCTTGCCCCAAATGAGTCCTCACCACTCTGTGGGTCAAGATTTATCCAATCTATCTCTTTATGATTAAAGTCTCCCATAATCAAAATCCTACATTTTTCTCCCGCGCCATGTTAACAACTGAGTTTATGACTTCAATCGTACCTATATGACTTTCCTCATAAATTTCAAGCCTATTTTGGTTCCTTGGTGGGTTGTATACAACAGTTATTATAATGCTCTCTGACCCAGTATTTATGCGAGCAACAAGAAATTCCTTGAACTCACTTTCTATAGCCAAGTTTATTTCTTCGACTTGAATTCTTTCACTTATGAGCAGTGCTATCCCTCCACCAGTCCTCTCAGATCTTTCAACCCTTAGTATTCTGAAACCCTTAGGAAAAACTGTGACACTGTTTATGTCCTCACTCAACTTAGTCTCTGTAATTGCTACTATATCTGCCTTACTGTTGTGAATCCTATCTTTTAATTCTACTGCCTTACCAGCTAATCCATCAGCATTTGTGTATAACAATCTTAATGAGGCCCCATCCCCTGATCTTCTGTCATTATCTTCTTTATCTCCCCTTTGTCTGGAAGTATTCTGTAACGAAAATTTTTCTTCTCTTCTTCATTTCTTTCATCATTTAACCTTCTTGCCTCTTGCAACAAGTTTTTGATCTTTCCCATCTCTTCCTGTGTTCTGTATCGTCTAATGAACACTTCTTTGCATTCTTGAAGGTCTTTTAGACTTTTTTTCTCAACAATATTTCCCTACATGTCTCCCCTCTCTCAAAGGTTACTTTTGTTGGTCTCGGCTTTCCTTCCCTCGAATATTTACCTAGTTGGTGTATGTTTACAATATCCTCAGGACCACATACTACTCCAAGCTTTCTTATCAGGTCTACAACCCTAGCTTTATTTTCTTCAAGTCTCCCCTGCCATGTTGGCTCCTGGGATTCACTTATGCCTGAGATTACCACTGTCTTCTCCTTATCAAGTGCCTGTCTGATGAGTGGGTTTGCCCTTTCCATCACAACGTCTTTCATTTTTTCGATTACTGTCTCTTTATTGTCAACTGTTTGTATGTTTTCCAGTGCCACCACCTTTACAGCCTCTTTTACTGCCACATTCCCCTTTAGTGCATCAGCAAAGGACGTTTTCATGGCATCATTTTCCATATTCAGCTCCTGGAACTCTTTTCTGAACTGTTCAATGTTTTCCTTAATCTGAACATTCCAAGCAGCAATCTCGTCTCTCTGTGTGTGTGTGTGATTACCTAATTGTGATTACCTAATTGTGTTTACGGGAAAGAGCCCAAAGCTCGTATCTTCCCGTCTCCTGATCGGTTCCATTTTTAGACTTAGTGATACTTATCATACCTGTCCTTAAAACTATGGATTGAGGTAGCATTAACTACCTCCTCGCTTAGCGAATTCCAATTATCAACTACTCTTACACTGAAAAAGTATTTCCTTACATCCTGAAAACAAGTTTTCTTCCGAAGCTTCAAACTATGACCTCTAGTTCTAGAGCCAGCCATATCGAAATATCGATCCCTATCCACTCTATCATAACCATGAAGGAATTTAAAGACTGTCACCATATCCCCCCTTACTCTTCTAGCTTCGAGTGATGGCAAGTCTAATTCC
>JAXCGZ010005172.1:0-17538 GCA_037179515.1 Halocaridina rubra
AGTGTCAACTAAGAAAAAGAAAAGGTATACAAGTCGTTCAAAGAAAACGTATATCATACTGTATTCATGGAAAACTTAAAATGACTCTACACGCTATTTCCCTGACGATATTATATCGAAAGTTTGTTTGCTGTTTGACAGAGAGAGAGAGAGAGAGAGAGAAACATCTTCAGTTAACTCTTGTTAATTCAACCAAAACTACATTATTTATCGTAAAAATAATGGTGTAATGACAAATTCGTAATAATAATAATAATAATAATAATAACAATAATCATAATAATCTCCACAATCATCATTAAAGGAAAATTATTGTTGCCAATAATAATAATAATAAGATCTAAGGAGAATTTTTGGAATAGACATCATGAAAGTAATGCACAGGTATATTAAAACCCAGCAGAAAATTGGATATTCATAACATCTTTTATAATCCCTTCACATCTGACAGGTCATTACACTCTCCATCTCTGTTTCTCTTTAAATTATGTATTCTTCATTCGCAGGCCCAATAATGGCTGTTTTATTTTATTATTTTTTGGCCCATCCTGGTGTCACAATCATTATTAATTATTTATTTATTTTTTAAATGGTGTTCCCACTTCTCGGAAATTCACCTATCGCGGCCGGTCCCGGAACCGAACCCCCACGATAAACGAGGGGTTACTATATATATATATATATATATATATATATATACTATATATATATATATATAGTATATATATAGTATATATTATATATATATATATATTATATATATATTATATATATATATATATATATATATATATATATAGTATATATATGATATAACTCTCTCTCCCCAACTTACAAACGAGTTAGGTTCCAGAAGTCTGTTGTGAGTTCTGTTTAGGTAAAAAAAAAAAAGTACTGCACAGTACATACATGTGCAGTACTGTACAGTTCCGAGTTCCGGTTTTACGTCACGGACTCCCTTTTCAACCAAGGGCTAGGACGGTTGCCTTCTTGCGAAGGACTTGTTTTGGCAGAAGTAATCCTTACCCTGAGTGCAGTACTTAGGCCAAAGGCACTTACATACTACATAAAACATAAAGAATATAGTATTTATGAATTTTAATACAGTAATAATAATGTAATGTACAGTACAGTACAATGATAAGTACATTAGCACATGGGTAGGATTTATGTTCATAACTCTGTTGTTCGTAAGTATGGGAGCTTCTGTATATATATATATATATATATATATATATATATATATATATATATATATATATATATATATATATATATATATATATATATATATATATATATATATATATATATATATATATATATATATATATATATATATACATATACATATATATATATATATATATAGTTCGCGTTTTACGTGTTTATAACACGTGAAATTGGAATAACGCCCCTAAAATATAATTGCAAAAAATACGAAATTCACGAATAATGCTCATGCAAAAAAATTCAATAATTTCTTTTTTCATTTTAAATAATCGACCGCCTCGGAGGCACTTTTCCATCATGCTTCTCTTCTTTACCGCTTAATGCGATCGGATATTATGAACAGAATTGAATAAAAGCATTAAGAACAAACAGCAAACAAACTTGCAATATATATATCGTCAGGGAAATAGCGTGCCGGGATACATCAGCTGATACGGAGGCAGCAAAACATTTGCAGATAGAGGTTTGTTCTTTTGCTTGCTCCTCCTCTTCTATCGCTTAATTCGATCTGATATAATGAAGAGAATGGAAAAAAGCATTAAGAACAAACAGCAAACAAACTTGCGATATAATATCCTCAGAGAAATAGTGTGCGAGGGTGCATCAGTTGATACGGAGGCGGTAAGACATTTGCAGATAGAGGTTTGTTCTTTAGCATGCTCCTCCTCTTCTACCACTTAATTCTATCGGATATTATGAAGAGAATAGAAAAAAGCATTAATGACAAACACCAAACAAACTTGCGATATAATATCGTCAGGGGAAAAGCGTGCTAGAGCAAAAACACTTGCAGATAGAGGTTCGTTCTCCCACATCCTCATGCTCACAGCACCATGCAGTGTTGCCTACCGCATAATAGAGTGCATTAATTTGTTTACTGTACGGTAAATCTGTATATCTTTTATATTGTACACTATTTGCATGTTAATATAAATAATTATAGGTCTTTCTGCTTTGTTATGTACTTATAAAATATGTTTTACTTATATCTTTGGTATAGTGTGTCTATGTATGGTTGTGAAACGTATCTATGCCCATTATTATTGTTTCTTATGGAAAATGACTCATTACATTACTCGAAAATTACAATACGCAGCACTTCTGAGAACCTATCTTTGCATTATAACAAGAACTAGGTGTGTGTATATATATATATATATATATATATATATATATATATATATATATATATATATATATATATATATATATATATATATATATATATATATATATATATATATATATAATCAAATAAGCACATTACCATATGTGAATTCTTGAATCATTTTAACCCCGAATGGGACTTCAACCTAGGACACATATTTACTGTTCGAAGGCACTACCAACTACACCACAGAAGGTCTAAAAGGGAAACAAACCTTACAGCTATATCTGGTATACTAGGAATGAATGCATTCTATCAGAATGCGTTCACTCATTTTTGCATTTCATTCAAATTTCTATCTCAATACTGTATAGCCCATTACCTTATGTGAAAACGTGAATAATTTTTATCCCGACTGGGACTTGAACCTAGGACACATAATTAATGTACCAAGCCGCCACCAACTACACTATAGAAGGTCTAAAAGAGAAACAAACCTTACAGCTATATCTGCTACACAGCTATATCTGCTGAACAGAGTGGCATTCAGATAGAATGCATTCATTCCTAGTATACCAGATATAGCTGTAAGTTTTGTTTCCCTTTTAGACATTCTGTTGTGTAGTTGGTAGCACCTTGGCCCAATAATTATGTGTCCTTAAGTTCAAGTACCCGATCAGGGTAAATATTATTCATGTTTTCACATATGGTAATGTGCTTATATGATTATTGTTGGTCCCAAATGAGATTGAGATTTGAATTAAAATGCAAAAACGAAGCAACGAGTGAGGTTGGGGGAAACTGTAATATAAACAGAGTGGTTTTCAGATAGAATGCATTCATTCCTAGTATAGCAGATATAGCTGTAAGGTTTGTTTCCCTTTTAGACCTTTTGTGGTGTAGTTGGTAGCGCCTAGGCACAGTAATTATGTCCTAGGTTCAAGTCCTGGTCAAGGTAAAAGTTTTGTATATATATTATATATATATATATATATATATATATATATATATATATATATATATATATATATATATATATATATATATATATATATATATATATATATATATATATATATATATATATATACAGTGTTCCTTCGATTATCGCGAAGGTACGGTTCCGGGACCCGGCGCGAGACAGGAATTTCGCGGAGTAGGATCACCCTATATGTACATAGATATTTTCATTTATTTTTACGTTTACACTGTATAAACAGTATAAACCCTCCCTGTACTGTTAACAAACCACCCTTTACTTCATAAATAACAGCATGCAAGGCCAAGTTCATATGAAAGTGATAGATAAACTTACTGTGAATGAGGTGGTAATGACATGACATAGTCATGTACATAGGTATTTTACAATTATGTTTACGTTTACTGTAGAAACCTCCCTGCACTGTTAAAAAACCACCCTTTACTTTATAAATAACAGCATGCAACGTAAATTTATATGTACATGATAGGTAAACTTACCGTGAATGAGGTGGTAATGAGTTTGTAGACGCCAGAGGAAATTATTCCGCAGCCAATAACAGCTTTACGTCTGTTATTCATTGAGGCCAAAATAGCAGCCGACATACCTAAGAGTTTCACCTTATCTGTTATGGTTAACATCTTCCTTTGCCGCTTAGGGTCACTACAAGAAGCCTTAGAAGATGAAGAATGCTTGGGAGGCATTGCAAAGGTTAAAATATGCGAGTAAAAAAATCACAGCAAAACGTATTAATAAGCACAACGGGAACAATGCACACGTGAGTTAGACTGAACGAGTGAGGCGAGACAATGGAAGATGGTGGGAGAACCAAACTTCAATGAAAAAGCCAATCAGACCCCATGATACAGATCTCTCACTCTCTCGGCCAATAGCATTCCATGAACTATCTCACGTAGCTGCAAGGCTTTGTCCGAAACGCTGATACCGGTATCGTATTTTACATGGTGCAATACTGTTAGTATTTATGTTATTTACTATATTTTACTGTTTTATTATTCTTAGGCTAAGAAATACGTTTTTTTATCAATAAAATCATGAAACTACTGGAAATTTTAATATATATTCTAGCTCACGTAGGTGCGACCCTAGTACATTGTACGCTATCAGACAGTATTTCACATGATGCAATACTGTGAGTTATATATCTAAATTTATGTTTTTTACTATTTTTTACTGTTTTATTACTCTTAGGCTAGAAAATACTTGTTTAATCAATAAAATAATGAAAATTTCAATATGTACTATCTCACGTAGGTGCGACCCTTTTTGTTTTCCGAAACGCTGATACCGGTATCGTATTTTACATGGTGCAGTACTGTTAATAATGAATTTTTTTTTTCAATAAAAAATGAAAATACTGAAAATTTTTAATTTTTAAAATTTTAATATTTTTGCATATACCCCCAAAAGAAAAAAAAATTTGCCAAAAAAAATCGCGGTACAGTGAATTCACGAGGGAAGAAACGCGATAGAGCGAAGGATCACTGTATATATATATATATATATATATATATATATATATATATATATATATATGCTCAGTTCGATTTTTATGCATGTTTAAAATCAGAGAAATTGGAATAACGCCCCTAAAAAATAGTAGTAAAAAAATGCGATATACACGAATAATGCCCATGCGAAAAAATTTGAAATTTATTTTTCATATTAGTAAATAATCGACTGCCTGGGAGGCACTTTTCCGCCATGCTGCCATGTGCTTCAGTGTCTCTTTACCCAACATACTGCGTGGATATATCGCTTCTTCTAACTGTGTTTGTGTTAAGGTTTGTATATCATCAGGAAAAAGAGTGCAAGAGCGCATCAGCTGATACGGAGGCGGCAAAAAGTTTGCAGATAGAGGTTCGTTCTCCCGCATCCTCCTTCTCTTCTACCACTTAATGTGATCAGATTTTATGGAGAGAATGGAAAAAAGCATTAAGAACAAACAGCAAACAAACTTGCGATATAATATTGTTAGGGAAATAGCGTGCACGAGTGCATCAGCTGACACGGAGGCAGCAAAACGTTTGCAGATAGAGGTTCGTTCTCCCGCATCCTCCTCCTCTTCTACTGCTTAATGCGATCGGATATTATGGAGAGCATGGAAAAAATGCTAATTACAGTACGTGCATGAGCATTAAGAACAAACAGCAAACAAACTTGCGATATAATATCGTCAGAGAAATAGCGTGCTAGAGTGCATCATCTGATACGTAGGCAGCAAAATGTTTGCAGATAGAGATTTGTTTTTCCGCATCCTCCTCCTATTCTACCGCTTAATGCGACCGAATATTATGGAGAGAATGGAAAGAAAGCATTAAGAACAAACAGCAAACAAACTTGCCATATAATATCGTCTGTGAAAAAGCGTGCGAGAGCAAAATTGTTTGCAGATAGAGGTTCGTTCTCCTGCATCCTCGTGCTCACCGCCACCATGCATGTCCCAGTGTATGCCTGTTGCCAACTGCATAATACAGTGCATTAATTTGTTTACTGTACAGTAAATCTGTATATCTTTTATACTCTACACTATTTGCATGTTAATATAAATAACTACAGGTCTTTCTGCTTTGTTATGTAGTTATAAAATATGTTTTACTAATCTTATAACTTTGGCATAGTGTGTTTATGTATGGTTGTGAAATGTATCTATGCCCATCATCATTGTTTCTTATGGAAAATGACTCGTTACATTACGCGATTTTCACATTACCCGTCTCTTCTGAAAACCTATTTTCACGTTATTCCAAGAATTAAGTATATATATATATATATATATATATATATATATATATATATATATATATATATATATATATATATATATATATATATATATATATATATATATATATATATACAAACACCTTGTTCTAGGAATAATGCGAAAATAGGTTCTCAGAAGTGACGGGTATATCGAAAAAAACGTAAAAAGACGAGTCATTTTCCATAGGAAACAATGATATTTGGCATAGCTCGTTCCACAACCGGCCATAGACACACTATACCAAAGATATAAGATAATTAAAATATATTTTATAAGCGCATAATAAAGCAGAAAGACCTGTAGTTATTTATATTAATATGCAAATAGTGTACAGAATAAAAGATATACAGATTTACTGTACGGTAAACAAATTAATGCCCTCTATTATGTGGTGGGCCACAGGCATACACTGGGACATGCATTGTGGCGGTGAGCACGAGGATGCAAACATTATGCCACCTCCGTATCAGCTGATGCACCCTCGCACGCTATTTCACTGATGATATTATATCGAAAGTTTGTTTGCTGTTTGTTCTTGATGCTTTTTTCCATTATCTTCATAATATTCGATCGCATTAAGCAGTAGAAGAGGAGGAGCATGAGGGAGAACGAACCTCTATTGGCAAATGTTTTGTCTCACATCCGTATCAGTTGATGCACCCTCGCACGCTATTTCCCTGACGATATTATATCGAACATTTGTTTGCTGTTTCTTCTTAATGCTGTTTTTCAATTTCTTCATAATATTTGATTGCATTACGCTGTAGTAGAGGAAGAGGATGCAAGAGAATGAACCTCTATCGGCAAACGTTTTGTCACACTTCCATATCAGCAGATGCACCCTTGCATGCTATTTCAGTGTTCCTTCCATTATCGCAAGGGTTCGGTTCCGGGACCCGGCGCAAGACAGGAAAATCGCGGAGTAGGATTAGCCTATATGTACATAGATATTTTAATTTATTTTTACGTTTACACCGTATAAACTGTATAAACCCTCCCTGTACTGTTAACAAACCACCCTTTACTTCATAAATAACAGCATGCAAGCGTAAATTTATATGACATACTCATGTACATAGATATTTTACAATTATTTTTACGTTTACTGTATAAGCCCTCCCTGCACTGTTAAAAAAACACCCTTTACTTTATAAATAACAGCATGCAACGTAAATTTACATGTACGTGATAGGTAAACTTACCTTGTCTGTTATGGTTAACATTTTCCTTTGCCGCTTAGGCTCACTACAAGAAGCCTTAGAATATGAAGGATGCTTGGGAGGCATTGCAAAGGTTAAAATATGCGAGTAAAAAAATCACAAGCAAAACATATTAATAAGCCCAGCATGAACGGCGCACACGTGAGTTAGACTAAACGAGCCTTCGTCCGAAACGCTGATAGCGGTATCGTATTTTACATGTTGCAATACTGTTAGTATATATGATTTTTACTATTTTTTACTGTCTTATTATTCTTAGGCTAAGAAATACTTTTTTTTATCAATAAAATCATGAAACTACTGGAAATATAAATATATATGCTAGCTCACGTAGCTGCGACCCCAATACATTGTACGCAATCGGACACTATTTCGCATGATGCAATACTGTAAGTTATACTGTACGTACGTATATCTAAATTGCCGCTTAGGCTCACTACAAGAAGCCTTAGAAGATGAAGGGTGCTTGGGAGGCATTGCAAAGGTTAAAATATGCGAGTAAAAAAATCACAAGCAAAACGTATTAATAAGCACAACGTGAACGGCGCACACGTGAGTTGCAATATTGTGAGTTATACTGTACGTACGTATATCTAAATTTATGTTTTTTACTATTTTTTACTGTTTTATTATTCGTAGACTGGGAAATACATTTTTTTTATCAATTAGATAATGAAATATGTTTTTTTCAATAAAAAAATGAAAATACTGAGAATTTTTATTTTTTTAATATTTTAATATTTTTGCATATACCCCCCCCAAAAAAAAATAATTTGCCCCCAAAAAAACGTGGTACTGTGAAAACGCGAGCCAAGTAATGCGATCCAGCGAAGGATCACAGTATATCGAAAATTTGTGTGCTGTATGTTCTTGATGCTTTTTTGCAATTTTCTTCATGGCATTAAGCGGTAGAAGAGGAGGAGGATGTTGGAGATTAAACCTCTATCGGCAAACGTTTTGCCACTTCCGTATCAGCTGATGCACCCTCGCACGCTATTTCTCTGACGATACTATATTTAAAATATGTTTGCTGTTTGTTCTTAATCCTTTTTTCCATTATCTTCAAAATATCCGATCACATTAAGAGGTAGAAGAGGAGGAGGATGGCAGAAAAGTTCCTCCGAGGCAGTCAATTATTTTACTAAAATTAAAATTTTTTTTCAAATTTTTTTGCATGGGAGTTAGTCGAGAATTTCTTTTTTTTTTTACAATTATTTTTCAGGGGCATTATTGAAATTTAGCGGATATAAAAAAAGCGGAAAAAGCAAACAAGGTATATATATATATATATATATATATATATATATATATATATATATATATATATATATATATATATATATATATATATATAATTTTTTTTTTTTACTGCTGAAATTAATTATATAGGGTGCTCTACAACAAAACACTAACATTTTACTCTATGTATACAGTTGACCATATAAGAAAGAGCTCACTTTGAGTTCATTAACTCGAAATAGAAAATCTAGTAAAACTGATTAGTATCAGATTTATTGTACTGTATGTGATGAATTAAAATTGCTTGCAAGTTGTCTTTACTAAACATATTTCACCTCATTGTTTTGGACACTTGTTTCATACAGAGCAAGAATTTAGATCTTATGTGCATCGTATTTCAAAATTATGTCTACATAAATACCTTAAGTCACATAACTTTTAGCATGATTTGATTTGTGTGCATTAAAACGGGTTGTGCTCGGGCAATGTTGCAGTACAGTATTTGTTTAACATGTGATAATCATGCTTTAACTCTCTAGTTTAGGTATTCAATGTGTCTTTGGGGCCTTCATGTCTTCACTCTGTATGCTAATTTGTGTTCTTCAGTCTTTACGTGTTGTGTTATTGTTTCTTTCATATTTTTCAGCCAAAGGGAATTAAAGAATTTCAAGTATTTATTGTCAGTGTGTCATGCATTTCTATTTGAGCTTGTATTTTAAAGTTAATATATTATTTAAGGCATATCCCCCAGCTTCTGAAAGCACTTGCATGAATCAGTTCTACGAAATATGCTGGAGAAGATGTGTCAACATGTTACTAATTTCGGACGTGGTTTACCAGTATGTAGATATATATAAGCTAAAGTATTTGTAGTTTCGAAGACAGTATTGCCATATATTTATTTTTACAATATCCTCTGTGAGAATTTGTGATTCTGAAAAGATTTTTCTTAAATATGTATGCTCATTATTGTATTATATTTAAGTTTTTTTTTATTAGAGTTGGATATGGTAATACTGCTTTATTACTTCATATATTTGACATAATATATACCTTCATAAATTAGTGAATCATTATCTCTAGTAGAAAGGGTATTTCGGTGCTTTATACTTG
This sequence comes from Halocaridina rubra, assembly GCA_037179515.1. Lineage (NCBI taxonomy): Eukaryota > Metazoa > Arthropoda > Malacostraca > Decapoda > Atyidae > Halocaridina > Halocaridina rubra. The sequence continues at coordinate 9,681 of JAXCGZ010005172.1, forward strand.
ATATAGTTGTGGAGGAGATTAGAAAAGGTTAGTGTTGGATGATTAGCTGAATTGCAGAAATACTTTAACCTTCTTTTGGGTAATTTATTCTTCCTGGAGTGGTACCAATACATTGTAAGGATGTGACTCCCTGCAATTTACTGCTTGATTCACTGTTTTGTTTTAAGAAAACGATGTTAGATGTATATGTCTTGTAGACAAGTCTGTACGTTGAGTGTCATGAACCCAAAGCATGTGAACGTTTAATGTCTGTATATTTTTATGGTGCATCTTTCTCATCTCTTAACTGTTATACTAAGGCTGTGGTGCCCTTAGCTCATTATGTATGTCCTCTGAACCACCCTTTTTTTTTATTATAAAAGAGAGATCCCTTCTTACCTGGATTGGTTTGATTCGAGCGCTCTCCTCCTCTTCCTACTCCTCCTCCTGAATGACGATCATACTCCCTCCACCTTGCTTAAATTGAGGATTAATTAAGGTAAGTTCTTGCCCTCATTTCATATGTATTTATTTCATGCGCAGAGTGATATAAACAGTTTTATATTGTATTTCTGTCTATTAGTCTCAATTTTATTCATCTTCTTTAAATTTATCTTTTAAATTCCATTGCAGAATTTTATGATCTTCAAAGTGACTGTAGAAAATTGTTTATTTTTATGAAAATTTAAGACAGGTCGATTTATAGTATTGAAGCAAACTGCATGGCAGTACTGAATATATCTAGAGCCATGCGGTTATTGGCTCTAGGGACCACAAGGTAAAGACTAGAAAAAAAATTGAATGGTCATCCGTATTTCAAACTGCAGATATAAAAACAAAGAAAAATGCAGTTATGTGTTGATGTAGTAAGAGCAGTTGCTTAAGCCATATCGTAATTTCATGGTTTATCATTAAACAATGAATTCTTGATGCCATCAGCAAAAGATTTTAGTTCTTTCTCTTATAATATTGTCTTACAAAAGAGAAATTAATTAGAAAAGACATATGTACATATTTACACAAGGGCCACAATCTCTTTTGTAAGGGGGTTGTCCAAGTCAAAGTACACACATTTTCCTGAAGACCCACTCTACCCTTCCCTTATATTAGCACCTTTTGTATGCAAGGTTGCCAGACTCCTCCCCCCCTTGAGCCACACTGCTTGCTTCGCGCAGAAGCTTAGCAAGGGTCATCTATCTTAGCCCAAGAGCTGTAGCTGGTTTATCCTCACCATTTCATATAATGGTGATATCACTGTGTGCATTATCTGCAGATAACTTATATCTTTTATAATATTATATGCAGATTCTTTCATTTACTTCCTTTCAAGACCCAGTAATTTGCCTTTGAAAGACTTAATATTGTCTTCAGAGCCTTACCCTTTTATATGTCAATTTTATGAATTATGTGATTTTTTAAGTAAGTTTTCTGAAATTTTTCGGGAAATATATACAGTATTTTTAAATAGGCCAGTTGTTAACACATGTGAAAAATACTCTCTGAAGAGTCTTTGAGAGTAAAGAATTGTTTTTACTCTGTCTCCAAGATTAGGTTTTTAATTTTGAAGTAAACATTCTCCAACTCTGAAATTTTCACACCGACTCTATCTACAGAGTACTGTCTTTTCTAATATCTGTTAAAATCATTTCCACACAATCATATACAAGAAGCTCTCATATCTTATTTTCTAAAATTGTACATAATTGTATATTAGATTACTGTATCTTATTTTCTTATATCACTAATCATATTCACGTCCTCATTTTCTGAGTATATGATGACCAATTATTTGATAATATTATTTTTAGTTTGCTGATAGTGTGTTCGCACGATTTATATATTTTTATATTCATTATCCCAGTGTTATGATGCAAAGGCTTCTGTACAGCGGTTTGCTCCTTCATCCTGTGCTATACGGTTTCTTGCCATATCTCAAAATTTTATTGAAATTATCAATAAATATTAATGACATAAACTTTGGATCTAGAATAATAAATTATTTAATAAATATAAGTAATTAAAGAGACATTGAACCCTTTCTAAAGCACGAATGTATTTAAATACACCCACAGGTTAAACTATAGTTTATGTCTCATATCAAAATAGGCATGCATTGAGACACGAGTCCCTAATTTTTCCAATTATTTGAAGTCCACAATAAAGAGAAATCAAGGCTATAAGCTTGCTTTGTGAAAAGTTTTTGCCTTTTTGTTTTATTCAACTTTGAAACCCCTGTCATAGTAAGAAAAATGGCAATACTTGGGATCTCATAGAAAAGTTTACTATCTCTCATTATCTGATTTTAGGATATAGACTAAGTACCTGTATCCCAAGGTATCCCATTTATTTGGAAAAAAACAGACCCTGCTTCGTTTTAATCATTATGTCTGTGTTTTGTGTATCAGTACCCCACATTATGTACTGATCATACTAATATTCCATACCAGTGCATTTTAAGTTTCTCTAAAGTTTTTTCTTTGTTCTTATGTTTTACACATATTATATATTCTCTTTCCTAAAAGTAATTTTCAAACTTACATTTTCACTGATTGCCAGATTAAAGGCCAGAATTAACAGACTTTTGGTACTTAATGAAGCAAATATATTTTTCCCCACAGTAATTGTCTTTATCAATAGCAACTTAACTGCCGTAGTATTATATGATTTAGTGTTGTTTTGCATTTTATTTAGATTATACAGTGTTGGTTGTATCTCGTGCATTTGTTGGCAGTAATTAGGCAGCTCATTAGAATTTTCTTATTTGTTCAGCATAGACATATAAAGAAACCTAATACTTGAATATATTCTTGTACTAGTGTACTGTTTTAAACTTTATTACAACAATACACTCTTATAGTTATTCCTTTCATTTTTACCATAGCATTTGACACATTTGCTATTTCTGTCGAGTATTTATCTTTTCTTCTTATCTTATGAGTATACATTAAAAGTACTGTACTAAAATGAAGTATATAATTATTGTAAAATGCCGCATTAAAGGGTAATGCCACTCATGGCACTTTATGAATATTACGTTTGACTTGGAGAATTTTTTCTTGGCGAGATATCCCTAAAATACGTATTATTCCATTCATATTGGTAATCAGTGATTGCTTTGCAGGCTCACTGAAACTGCACGACTTCTAAAAAATGTTTTCCGCCGTACTACAACCCGCGTCAACTTAGAAGTAGAGCTAGCACGTAAGTTATCCTTTTCCCTTTCTAGGCAAGGTCTAAAGCACTCTCTTATTCCAGGCAGCTTTCTTATCCTTTATATTCTGCTTAGTCTGATTTTCACAGTATTCAGCCATACTGTATAGAGAAGTATTTAAAGAAAATATAATTATAAATAAATATCGATTACCTACAGCTCAGTAGGTGAACCTTAGGCGTATATATAAGGAATATAAAGGATCCATTTTACTAGCAACTTAGTTATATTGGGTATTTTCTGCATCGTTACCTAATTCAAGCAATCATATTACATAATAACTAAGTCAGTCTTTTATATAGAGAGTCATAATGTTAATTCAAGGGTAGGCTGTACCTACAGAGTATAAGTTATGGTAATGATGAACGTTGCTTTCAACTGACTAAGGGCATTACAGAAATATACAGTATTTGATGGTTTAATTCTTCTTTAATGAATCAGTTTATCTTTTCTATTGTATGATATATTTCCTTCTGAATTCTCTTTCCCCTATTGTTTACGTAATTGTGTTGTCATGGCAATTCTTATAAAACTTATTTCTGGAACATGATTGTAATTTGCTCATCGTAATCCATTATGCTAGGTGCTGGTGGGTTCATCTGCAGGGATAAGAAGTACTCAAATGGCTCCTTGCCGTACTCTGCCTGGGCATAATTTTCAAACTTTTCGGTAGAAGTGTTATTAATTTCTTTTACGATTAGCACTCTTTTGTTCATGACCATCTCACATTGCACATTTATAGTGTCTTCTGTATCACTATCTCATCACATATATTTGTGTAATATATACAGAACTAAACTCAAAACACAAAATGAAAGTGGCCACCGTGAAGTAAAATTTACTTTCTGAGCCATATATTGGACAGTATTATCTGTAAGTGAGTTGTTCATGTTTTTATATGTGAAATATTTTGGGGCAACCATGTAAAATTCTTTTGCCTGATTCTCACAAAAAAAGGACTATAGCTCCACTAACACTCATTATATTAATCATATAATCACTCGAAAGTTGCATTTTAAAACCATGTATAGTCACCTTTAGATCTATGCAGAGTTCACCCTGTAAAAATTTTTCTATTCATCTGATGAGCAAAACCAAGTTACATGACCACGTAGCTCCTATGTGTAAAGCTACATGGCTTAGTTGATTATACTGTTGAAATATGAAATGACCATATGCCTCCCTCATCATTGTTTTCATAGTTAATGCTATGATAATGACGATAACGTAATTATAACTTAATTACATCATTTTCCAACAGATGGGTTTGCTTTCTCTCAGGAGGAGCACGGAGTAATTGGTCAGTCAGAAGTGATTCGAGCATATGATACAACCCAGCCCAAACCAGGTGGTATGTAAAACATATCACCAAGTGTATTTGACACATCTTAATATGTACCACTGAAGTGGGAATGAAGAAACAGAGTATGGGTATTTTTAGTGTGTGTCACATAAATGTTTGTGTTCAAATTTCTTAGTCAAATATAAGGTCCACTTTCCACGTAAATATTACAGAGAAAAAATTTAACAGTACATATATGTCAAATATGCAGACTTTTAGAAGCAAAATTATTTAAATTTCAGTTTAATTTTGTAAAAATTAGTAATTTTATATTTAATAAAAAAAATAATTTAGGGATTTTTTTCATATAATGTCTTTGTGATAAATTTTGTGATAATTTTAGAAGAATTTTATTCACACATTGATCTCACTAAACAATTTACCTCTAGTTATAATTGATTATTACTTAATATTGTTATATAGAAATTGATGATGCTAATTATGGATATATCTTCCCTGATCATAAATCAAATACACGGTACAACATCTATGCTTTGACAGCCCAACAGTCGTCAAATGGATATTTTATTTGTTCTTATATTTGTATCCTGTCATTCATCGTTATATTTCAAACACTGATCCTTTGTTTAATGTTCAGTAATTTTAACTGTTGATCATGTGCAAGAGTTTTTAGAGCACATATTTATTTAGACCCTTCATCTTATTTTAAAGCAAATCATGTATAGATGTGCATTGCGTATTTGCTGCATTTTCAGGTATTTAGGTTAGACTAAATATATCATTGAATATTTTTTTTTATACATATTTATACCCTAGCAAGATAGTGTACTTATGGTTATTTCTTTTAATTTAAACAAATCATATTATATTTGATCAGATGCATATCTGGATATATGCGATATGTATAATATTAAAGAGAGAACATCATGTAAGTCGTTGGTCATGAAAAATGCTAGTCTTGATGACATAAGTTCTGAACTTGGAGTGAGTTATGGTTTTGCTACTAAATAACTTATTGTTGGTGTTGTAGTTCCTTCTTGTCATTTGCCAGTTGTATTTTTATAGTATGATTTTGTAACTTCATGTACATTACTTAGATTCAGTTTTGCCAAAGGCTTTGAAGTTTTTTATACAAGGAGAAATATGTACAGAATAAAAGTTTTACCCTTTTGGTTCTGAAAAGGTTTACAACTTCTTTTAACGCATTACTGCAGTATGATATATGTGCAGTAATGAGAATTGCATTTCCGCAGCATACTCTTCTTACATCTACTGTAGATGTTGTTGTAGAGTGAAAATAAAGTTCTCTCTTATATTATCAAGAATCTTGTTTCTCATTACTTCCTTCTGACCAATCTATTATAGATGCTGTGCAATTTATATCTCATAACTTAAGTAATTTTGGATCTACAAAAATCTTAATACTGTGTCAAAGTAAACTCAATGAAAATGTTAGCACTGAATTGGATTATTTTAGTAATGTAGTCAGGGAGAAATGAACATATGAGAAGTATTTGTATATCAATCATACTTGAAAGGCTGTAACTGGCAAGAAAACATTTGATTGATATATTCATTTAGGAATTAACACTAACTGCATTTATTCTTTGATAAAACAGAAACTCAACTCCATCCACTAAGATTATTTTAATAATGATACTATGCCCCACTCCCACCATCAGTGGTAATTTAGAGAAGTTTCACTCCATAACTGCATTTTAGGTCACTTATGCTAGAATCTCAGGACGTAGGAAAACTGATTTCTTATTTCTTAGGCAGTGTAATTATTAACCTTTTATTTATGAGATTATTTAACTTACTATTCTACTCATATACTAGCAATTTAATGATAAAATATAATTCAAAGTTATATTATTAACATTTCTTAACTAATTTAGCCACATGTTTGCTTAAGGTTGTGGAGGATTTTGCTTTTGTAAAATTTAATATTAATAATAGTGTTACCAGATGAATTTCAGTCATTTTCTACAAATAATGTTTGAGGTTTTTGATATATGAATGTACTCTGGCTCTACAGACAAAGCTGCCAATTAAGAAAATAGGCCAAGTTTATTGTGAGCTATCTTAGAGCACTGGTTTAAGGACTGCATAAGATTATCTCCACAAAGTCGTGAGAATCCTATCCCAAACTTGTAAAATATTTTGTGTTGTGTTGGGTGTTGCTGTTTGATATGAGGCAACATGTGTTATGGTTATCTTAATGTTAGCATTATTTTTGTTGCACTGATATTATTAAAAAAGTTTTTCTCAACGCTTGTAATGGTAATGATTATAACAGATTTAATGGTGGTAATAATTTAATCAATGAACCTTCATAAGAATAAGAGAAGAAGCATCTTGAGTAAATATTCATGACAAATAATTAATACATTTTAAAAAGTACAGGGAGTCCCCATTGTTCGTCACTTCAAAGTTCATTGTTTCACTCTTTCGTCATCGAAATTTTGAGTCAACAACGAAAAATTTTCCCATTTTATTTTTTGTCAATAAATAGCACTAATGGCAAATGACGTTGCATGCAATTATATTATTGTTCTTCTACTGCCGAAATTGAATTGCTGTATTCTCTTCCAACTGTGTGTTGTTTTGCCTTATTTTAGGTGTTTTTTTTACTTAGAGAGAGAGAGATGAAAAGTTTTTGACTATCATCTCAGATTATCACACTAATAATAATAATATGTTTGATATAAGAGAGAAACAGAGAGAGATAAAAAGAGCCTATGCTAGTTTCATTTTTTGTGATTAGTGATAATAATCATAATAATAATAATAATAATAACAACAACAGCAATAATTATAATAATCATAATAATAATAATACGTGTGATTATAAGAAAGAGAAATATAAAAGAAAAGTGCATAGGCTAATAATGATAAAAATAAAAGTAATAATATTAATAATGATATTAATGATAATATTGATAATGATAATATTAATAACATTACTACCAACAACAATACTAATAATAATTATAAAGCTCCTTATATTTATATTATTTTTGTTATTACTGTTATAAATATTGTTATTAATATAACAATAACAATAACTGTAATGAACAGTAATAGTGTAAAACCTCTCAAACACAATCACAATATTCAGGCAATATTGTTTATTTTAGGAAGTTAATTTCAATGACAAAACATTGTTTCTATGCTGGTTTTCATATTTATTCATGATTACGTATATTACTCATAAGTTACATATAGAAAGTAAAGTATATCGGTGTTTAAGTAATAAATATAACAAAAATCATATAATAGCATCTAAATTGCTAAAGCTCCATCTAAAACACCTCCGTCAGTATCTACCCCCCCAAAATGGTATATATAGCCCAAAGCCTTTC
>JAXCGZ010005173.1:0-7500 GCA_037179515.1 Halocaridina rubra
ATATATATATATATATATATATATATATATATATATATATATATAGAGAGATATATAGAGAGAGAGAGAGAGAGAGAGAGAGAGAGAGAGATTATTTTTTATTTTATTAATTTATTGCGCCAAGGCGTCAGACATTACATGAGTTCATACAAATAATGCTTCAAATGGATATAAAACCAAGAATTGAACATGGTTTACAGGGAGGTGTACATATTGATAAAACATTGCTGCATACTAACACACAACTCACAGAATGGCAGCACAGAGTACATTATATGCAAAAGTAAAGCTCAGAGAAACGCAGAATGCACAAACAGAATTATATAGCAACATACAGAAAATATATGTATAATTCAATATAATTAATGGCCACCAAAGTGAGGAAAACGAGCAAGAATAACATCAAGGTTGTCATCATTAAGTAAAAATGAGCAGATCTGTATTAAGTTCTGACCTCGTGGTAAAACATCTCTCACTGCGGGGCACTGAAGACAATAGTGGTCAAGAGTGTTAGCATTAGTTCGGTCGCATAATGTACAGGAGGTGTACTGTGGCATATCTAGAGTCTGGGAGACCTGCCATAAAGGCCGATACCCCATTCTGAGCCGAGCACTAACTACATTGTTTTTTCCGCACCATTAACCCGCGTCTGCGATACTTGTAGCGACTGTGAAGGAAGTGATCATGGTGCTGTATGGACACACTGTTGGCCCTCTCCGTGTCCCTGCGCTGGACCGTCATGGCAAACCCAGCTGAGTAGATGATGTTACGTAGGCATCGGAGGGAGGGCTCAGCGTCCACAGCATGCCCATCCAGCATACAGGCCGCCTTGGCAAGACGATCCGCTGTGTCGTTGCCAGTCAGCCCAATGTGGGATGGAGTCCACACAAATGACACAACAAGAGAAGCATCCCGAGCGGCTGCGAGGCGACATAGTATATCTCCCACAGCACGGCCACAGATAGGTCTTGGCGAGGATAGGGCTTGTAGGGCCGATTGGGAGTCACAAATTATTACCCCATTCACTCGTCGTCGAACAAGGAGAGTCACGGCATCCAAGATGGCATTCAGTTCACAGTAGGTGGAGCTCGACGAGGTGGGTAGTCTACGGCCAATCCATGAATCAGCCGGCACAGGCGGCTCCATGGTGGGGGAAAACACAGCACATGCCGCCCTCCCATCTGCTTGCACAGAACCATCAACATAGACGTGGTGTGCTGCAGGGACAGACGTGGATACATCAGCGATAGTCTCCAGAGCTAACTGTCTCTGCAAGGGGGGATAGACATCCTTCGAGGTCGGTGTATATGTGACAGCGGGGAGGGGGACACGCCAGGGTGGTAAATCTGGGACAGCCGCCTGCACTGGCAGGTCGATGTCAAGGCCACGGAGAATGTCACTCACCACCCTGATAAGGTTATGACCTCCTGCTCGAAGTGGGAGCCTGGGTGCGTCTGGATCAAGGGACGTCCTCATGACAGCAGAGAAGTACGGAGCAAGAAAGGGGTAGTGAAGACACTTAACAGTAAAATAGGACACATTGGCATAAATCCTCTCCACAAGAGGGGGTAAGTTGAGCTCCAACTGCATACTCACAATACGGGTAGAGAGAGAACATCCCAAGATAAATCTCATGACTCGATTCTGGAACTTTTCAAGTGGCTCGAGAGCTGGTTTAGGAAGTTGACACAAGGCAGGAGACAGATAGTCAACCACTGACCGAAGTAGTAGGATGTAGAGGGTCCTCGCCACTGGGATGGAGACTCCTGCAGCATTGTTGGCAAGCCACTTGACAGGTGCAAAGCGGGGCTCCAGACGGTCAAGAAGGCTCTTCACAAAGGGATGAATTCGTTGACGAGCAGGTATAGCTGGGGTGATCCGGACAGGTGCACCTAAATACGTGTACTGTGTGCAGTGAGGGATGACATTACCACCCATGGCGAATGCGGGCAGTGCTCTGCAGTTGCGTGAAGTAAAAATCCTGCTTTTTTCTGGGGAGATAATAAGGCCACAGGAGGTAGCAGACACGTAAAAGTCATGGAGCATGTGCTGAAGGTCGTGAGTTGAGGTCGTGTGGATGCATATGTCGTCCGCATAGCAGGTAACTGTAGTACCGGGGATGACAGGAAGGAGGGAGAGTAGACGATGCATAAGGATATTGAATAGAAAAGGACTTAGCACACCCCCCTGAGGAGTACCCAGTTCAAACCGTTCATAGGAGCTATACGACCCTTTAAAAAGGACGCTTGATGTTCTGTTGCAGAGATATCCCCGTATCCATTTCAGTATGTTCCCCCGAACTCCAAAGTCCACCAGCTGGTCAAGAATAATTTCCTTGTTGGCTATATCGAAGGCAGATTTGAGGTCCAGGAAGGCGACCACACTGGTGGGAGAAAGACGGGTGTAGAGTTCAGCGAGGCAGTGATGTGTGCTCCGTTGTGGGAGGAAACCATAAAGACTGGGGGAGAGTTTATCCTGTAGACGGTGCATGAGCCGGGCAAGAAGGATGCGTTCAAACACTTTGCTGAAGCAGGAGGTGAGGGAGATAGGCCTAAATTTGTCGGTTCCAGGTTTTGGTAGAGGAATAATAGTGCTTCTGGTCCAGGCAGAGGGCACATGCCCCAAGCAAAAGCAAAGATTGAAGAGGCGCAGTAGGGGGTTACCAGGAACTTTCTGAAGAAGACGGAGAACTTGATATGTAAGACCATCCTCCCCAGGGGCAGTAGCCTTAATCCTAGCAAGAGCACGTCGTAGTTCATCCTCTGTGAATGGGATGTCATCCTCTTCATCCGTCTGTAGTAATGCACCCATTAGGCGGAGGTTACGAACACTGCGGTGGGTGGAGAGTGCCTCTTGAACGTTCCCGGGAAGGTTGCAAGTTTGTGACTGTGCTGACCAGGTAGTAATGAGGTCCTGAGCGTACTCAAGTGGACTGTGGTGTAGAGCACAGGTGGGTTTCTTCTTGACAGCCTTCCTTATAAGATGCCACATAGTCCCAGCGCTAGTCTGATGGTTAATACTATCCGTAAATTTCTGCCAATACTCCGTGTGCACACACTTCTGCAGGGCAACTAGATCATCCCTCGCCAACTGATATTGGTGCAGGTGGTCAGGGGTGGGCTGTCTTTGAAAGGAGAGTCCAGCATCCACAGCTGTCCTTTCCGCCTGGGCAATACGCTGATCCAAAGTCCAGGAATGGGCCTCAGGGCGACGTGGAACGTGTGGTCTGAGAACATAATGCGTGTAGAAGTCATGTGTAGAATCCACCAGTGAGTTGTATAAGCTGTCTGGAGAAAGGAGATCAAAAGTGGGAAGGAGGTGAGAGATAAAGGAAATATAAGTGGGACAGTATTTGGGAGGGATAGAGATGCGGGTGCGGTGATGGGAGAGGGTAGCTGGAGTCTGAAGTATGGAGTATTTCAGGCTAAGGGCAACATGGTCAGAAAAGAGAGAAGGGATAGAAGAGCAGGAGACATTAGGTTCCACAAGGCCAGCTGTGAGAATGTGATCTACAGTACCCCCACGAGCGTGTGTGGCACCACCAGTATCCCAGCGGGTGAGGCGGTAGCGGCGGATGTAGTCGAGCAGAGGCTTGCCACCGCGATTGGGAGTGAGAGATGAGTCACCAAGGGCGGGGTGTCTGGCGTTAAAATCCCCCATATAGATCATTCCACTGTCTGTAGGTATTGGAAGGGCTGGTAGATTAATCACACCTGGGGCAGAGTAGACATTGCACAATCGAAGAGTACCATTCCCGACAGTGATTTCAAAGAGCTGAAAGGTCATATCAACTTGTGCAGAAGAACCAAGGAGCATGTGAGGTATGGAGGAATGAATGTAGGTAATGAGTCCTCTTCTGGTATAATGCACATATGAAACATACCCTGTGAGCATAGGAGCCTCCTCCCCTGGTGGTGCACCACCAGGAAAAGCCTCTTGTATGAAAATAACCTGCGGATGATGACGATAAACATAGGCTCTAAGTGCAGTGAGTTTAGGAGAGTGTCTAATTCCAAAGGCATTCCAAGAGATGGCATGAAATTGTATGCGACTAGCGAATCTTATTCTTATTTTTGCGGAAGGCAGAAGTGGGCGGGGCACTGTCAGACAGAGCATGGGATGAAGAAGACCTGGGCTGCACATCAGTCAACTTCTCAAGGTGGGAGGCGACCTTATTAAACTTGTCAGTGAGAGTCGTGATGGTGTCAACAACAGCTTGATGAGACTCGACCAAACTTGCGAGAGTCCTTTCCATTGTATCTTGCTGGGTGACCATACTGTCAATGCGGGCACCTATGGTATCAAGGCGAGCTGTGAGAGCTGTACAGCGGGACTCCAGGGTAGCAACAGCCTTGCGGAGAGCAATGATGTCAGCAGAGTCAGGAGGACGTAGAGAGGAAGGTGCGGCGATGGGCGGTGGCGGGGGCAGTGGAGCGCGCTCTGGTGGTGTGGCATGAGACCGTCTAGCACAGCCATGCCAGACGTTGACCCCAGGCATATTGCACCGAACACACTTCCACTGTGAAGTGTCCGGCGGAGGCTGAGACGTGGATCCAGAAGCAGTATCACAAGCAGTGGCAGCAGCAGATGAGGCAGGTATACGGTGCGGGCAGGAGCGTGTGTCATGGGCAGCAGCACACCATGCACATCTGGCCGGAGCAGAACAATAGCGTGAGATATGGCCAATACCCCAGCATTTAAAACACCAAGGCTGCTCGTCCTTCATCCTGCGCAACTCACAGGAAGGGAGGCAAGGGAGAAAGGAAAACTCAACGACTGGTGGGGGTGGTTCAGGGAGACTCCAGGTGATGACAATACGGTTGATGGGCTCCCCGTCCTGAAGGAACCGTCGAGCAGTGTGCACTCCTGGTAGTTCCTTGGCAAGGGAAGGGTCAAGTGCAATGGGGTAGCGAGTAACGAGGTATGTTGGGAACTTACGGGGCCGCTCAATTGAGTCCTGAATATCGCAACGTAGAGAAAGAAAATCCCCACTCGTGACCCTGTCAATGATGTCCTTGCGACGCCTCGAGATGTAGACAAAGCGTGATGTAACCGAAGACATCTTCACCTCAGCCAGCTCCCGATTGAGACGAAAAGTTTTGGTGACATCAGTAAGCCAACGAAGCTTCACTTCACTGGAGGGATTTTCTTGGAAGAGAGAGAGAGAGAGAGTATATATATATATATATATATATATATATATATATATATATATATATATATATATATATATATATATATATATATATATATATATATATATATATATATATAATAATATATATAATATATATATATATATATATATATATATATATATATATATATATATATATATATATATATATATATATATACGGTGATCCTTCGTTTATTGCGAGGGGTAGGTTCCGGGACCCGTCGCGATAGAGGAATTTTCGCGAAGTAGAATCACCCTATATGTACATAGGTATTTTAAATTTATTTTTACGTTTACTCTATAAACCCTCCCTGTACTGTTAACAAACCACCCTTTACTTCATAAATAACAGCATGCAAGCGTAAATTTATATGAAAATGATAGATAAACTTATTGTGAATGAGGAGGTAATGACATGACATACTCATGTACATAGGTATTTTACAATTATTTTTATGTTTACTGTATAAACCCTCCCTGCACTGTTAAAGAACCACCCTTTATTTTATAAATAACAGCATGCAACGTAAATTTATATGTACGTAATAGGTAAACTTTCTGTGAATGAGGTGGTAATGACGTTTGTAGACTCCAGTGGAAATTATTCCGCAGCCAATAGCAGCTTTACGGCTGATTTATGAAAAGAAATAGTCTCTGTATTCCTGATATTTGCCTCGTCCTTTTTGATGTAGCGAACAGTAGATTCATTGAGGCCAAAATAGCGGCCGACATCTGTAAACCTTTTTCCTTCTTTCAGCATATCTAACAGTTTCACCTTATCTGTTATGGTTAACATCTTCCTTTGCCACTTAGGCTCACTACCAGAAGGCTTAGAAGATGAAGGAAGCTTGGGAGGCATTGCAAAGGTTGAAATACGTGAGTAAAAAAATCACAAGCACAACGTGAACGGCGCACACGTGAGTTAGACTGAACGAGTGAGGGGAGACAATGGAAGATGGTGGGAGAACCAAACGTCAATGAAAAAGCCAATCAGACCCCATGATACAGAACATACAGAAAAACAATTCTGTGATTCGTCATCTCCCATCCTTTCATCCAATAGCATTTCATGAACTATCTCACTTTGGTGCGAGCCTTTGCGTTTTCCAAAACGCCAATACATTGTACGCTATCGGACAGTATTTCACATGATGCAGTACTGTGAGTTATATATCTAAATTTATGTTTTTTACTGTTTTATTACTCTTAGGCTAGGAAATACTTGTTTTATCAATAAAATAATGAAAATTTCAATATGCACTAGCTCATGTAGGTGCGACCCTTTTCGTTTTCCGAAACGCTGATACCGGTATCGTATTTTACATGGTGCAATACTGTTAGTATTTATGTTTTTTACTATTTTTTTACTGTTTTATTATTCTTAGGCTAAGAAATACTTTTTTTTTATCAATAAAATCATGAAACTACTGGAAATTTTAATATATGCTAGCTTACGTAGGCGCGACCCTTTGCGTTTTCCGAAACGCTGACACCGCTATCGTACTTTCTATGGTGCAGAGTTACATGTTAAAATTTATGTTTTTTACTATTTCTTACTGTTTTATTATTCGTAGGCTGGGAAATAAATTTTTTTTATCAATAAAATAATGAAATTTTTTTTCAATAAAAAAATGAAAATACTGAAAAATTTTCTTTTTTTAATATTTTAATATTTTTGCATATACCCACCAAAAAAAAAAATGCAAAAGAAAATTGCGATACAGGATATTCGCAAGAGAAGAAACGCGATAGAGCGAAGGATCACTGTATATATATATATATATATATATATATATATATATATATATATATATATATATATTAATATTATATTATATTATGTTATATTATGTTATACATTTAATTTTCAATTTTAGAAACGCCAAGCAGCAACTTTGGTGGCAGGGGCGGGATTGGTCCTCGCCCTCGATCTCCACGACGTGAGAGAAGAGAAGAAAGAGTTCGCACTACAAGAGACAGTGAACGAGAACGAAACGAAAAAGACAAAGAGGAAAAGCGGGAAAGCCGGAAGAGGAGTAGAAGTAGGGGAAGGTCGCGTTCGCCACCTCGTCGTAGAATGAGAGTCGTCCCTCGTTACAATGTCCAAGTTCCTAAGATTTTGTTACATATGTGAGTTTTTCTTTCTTTTATCTGATTGTCTTCACTCGTCCAAATCAATATGAGATATGGTCATTGAACTTTATTGAAGTTAAGGTTGGTTATGTTAGGTTTTCTTGACTCCAGCAGAGCATGCTATATGCTTACTGCTACACCACTGGGATCTTGTAATGCTGAGTATCTATCAGAACATCAAGTGAAGT
>JAXCGZ010005173.1:10000-17514 GCA_037179515.1 Halocaridina rubra
CTGCTATGTAATGTACTTATAAAATATGTTTTACTTATCTTATATCTTTGGCATAATGTGTCTATGTACGGTTGTGAAACGTATCTATGCCCATTATCATTGTTTCTTATGGAAAATTACTCGTTACAATGCGCTATTTTCACATTAATGTCACGTCTGAGAACCTATCTTTGCATTATTTCAAGAACTAGGTGTATATATATATATATATATATATATATATATATATATATATATATATATATATATATATATATATATATATATATATATATATATATATATATATATATATATATATATATATATATATATATATATATATATTTTACCCCGACCGGGACTCGAACCTAGGACTTATGATTACTAAGTCAAGGCGCTACCACTAAATAAGTCCTAGGTTCGAGTCCCGGTCTTGGTAAAAAAAAAAAAAGATTCATGTTTTCACATATGTAATGTGCTTATTTGTATTTCATGGCCTGAATGAGATTGGGAATAGAATTAAATGCTAAAATGAAGCCACGAGTGAGGTTGGGGAATTTGTAATATGAACATAGTGGCATTCAGTTAGAATGCGTTCATTCCTAAGTATAGAAGATATAAGCTATAAGGTTGGATTCCTTTTAACCTTCTGTGGTGTAGTGGTAGCGCCTTGACTTAGTAATCATAAGTCCTTGGTTCGAGTCCCGGTCGGGGTAAAAAAAAAAAAATGATTCATGTTTTCACATATGTAATGTGCTTATTTGTATATATATATATATATATATATATATATATATATATATATATATATATATATATATATATATATATATATATATATATATATATATATATATATATATATATATATATATATATATATATATATATATATATATAACTTTAGTAATGTATGCTTTCCTCACCATTAAAATATTGCAGTTCGTGAATGAGTCAGTTTACATTTCAAGACGGCATATGGGCATCAGTAGTAAATTTTGTTATAATGGTCAGATTATTTATTTAAATAAAGTTGTAATTCCCTTTTGAATTTCATATAAATGATAGAAGAATCACACTTAGTATAGTTTCAATGTTTATCATGACTATTAAGAGTTCTTATAATTTTATTTTTATCATTGCAGGAAAGAGGCAAATGTCTTAGAACTGAAAAAGAGATATAGTAATCTTTATGTTCCCTCGGATGTATTTTTGGCAAGGCCTTTGTGGTCCGACACGTTTCCTGCCTATCGTGCATTTCAGTTTCCTCGTCCTGTGTCGTTTCACATCATGAACAAAGAGGTTGAACCTGTTCTGGAAAATGATGCTGTGTACGATCCTCCAGATGTAAACCATTGCTATGCTGCAAAGGTAAATTTTTTTTCTTGCTGCAGTTTTTTTGTTGTTGTTTGCCATTTTTTGTGTTATTATTAATTTCCATTATGGGGGTGGACACAGATAACTTGGGTAGTGAGAGCTGGATGCCCTTCCTAGTGCCCTGCGGTGGGCTTGATTGCAGGTCACTTCTTGAGGTGATTGCTCTAACCAATGCACTACTGTGGTCCCTTCCTCAGTCAAGCTACTTAATGCAGGAAATTTACTTTCTTTAAATGACATGATAATATATCGGACTTTCTTGTAATTTTGTAAGTCCTGAAATGAGGACAAGAGTAATTATTGCTTTCCTTAATCTCTTCCCTTACAATGACAAAATATCTTGTTTTTCCTGTCTGACATTTTTTGGCCAGGATGAAATATCTCGTCTAAAAGTTAACATATAAATATACATTTTGATCAAGTATTTTTGTTCATTCCGGGTTTTCCTGAGCCCTCTTAAGTTAGAGTCAAGTTCAGTATTTTCATTTTAATCGTACATCTGCCAACCCTACTTACAGCATCTCAACCTTACCAGTACCAGGTGGGACTTTTGGAAAGTGACTAATCTCAATTTTTCTCATTTAATTTTCTGAAATTGCAATGTTTTTTAGAAAAACTTTGTCAGGGAAGAAGTTAATAATTTATACATGCAAACCTGAAATTCCCATTTTACCCAGGCTACTCAAGGAATAATATTGATAGATAAAGTAGTTGTAACATTGCACCAAGTAGTATCTTATCAGTAGACTTACTTAGCTGTATATCTTTCCAATTTATTAATATTATTAAAATTATTATTATTATTATTATAATTACTATTATTATTATTATTATTATCATCATCATCATCATCATCATCATAATCATAATCATCATCATCATCATCATCATCATAATAAGGCAGTCAACAAGCTGAGCTGAAAAAAGCAAGACTATAAACTATGCAGTCAATGACTGTATGAGCTATTATATTTGAACTTTTATTTCAAATGGCTTTTGGAATTCGTTTTTGATTACTGGTTTTTGTTATTTCTTAAACTTTCATGTGACTTTTATTTACTTTGCTTTTATTAGGTAGAATTCTAACTAATAATACAGATATCACTCATGTCAGACTTATACTTTTAAATGCACCGGATTTATTGTTGCACAAATATATTGTGATCCCTGAAAAATTAAGTTGTGTAAACTTTTGTTTTACATAGGTAATGCTGATGGCAGTCCCAGCTGTAGAAGATGTCTTTAGGAGATCGTGTGCTCTGAGCGAAGATCATGCGGACGTTCGTGAATGTTTTGTCCATCCAACGCGTCTCATCAACTTTTTAGTGGGACTGAAGGGCAAGAATGAAACCATGGCTATAGGCGGATATTGGAGTCCTTCCCTGGATGGCGCAAACCCGGAGAAAGATCCGAATGTCCTCATCCACACTGCAATCCGAACCTGCAAAGCCCTCACCGGCATCGATTTGGCCGGGTGCACCACATGGTAATGTTCCGATCTGGAATGTGAGACCATCGTAATTATGGTCCTGCTCTTCCCGTGTGAAATGTTATGGTGAAGATGTGAGCAGACTTCTGCAACATCTCTGTACCTTTTTCTGTCCTACTGTTGCATCAGAATCCCTCTTTAAAGGGTTAAGTTAGTTGCAGTGTGGCTGAACCCCTTAGCGAAGATGATTATGCCTTTAATATATCTAGGGTAGAATGAAATGAGCTATAAGAGAAAAAAATGAGCATTTTGCTGCATGCCATAGGAATTAATGGCACTATAGTTTTTAAATACAGTATAAAGCTTTGAGTTTAAAATGAAACCAATATCTTAAAGAGGTTACATTGAATTTTTGTAAGTTGACATGGTTAGAATTTGTTGACGAATGCTTTTTTATGCAGACTTCAATCTTTGTATTTTTCTACATTTTTCTTCAGAATTAAGCTGTTGCTCTAGCAGGCTTTAACTGAGGGAATGGTGCAACTCTAGCAATAGAATATTAATGTATACAATTAAATAGCATTTAGATAAATTAGATAGCTGTATATAATAAGTAGTATTTAGTATATACACTAAAGTATTTAATCTCTCGAATCTACCATCTCCAAAATGATGTGGGTGAGCAGTAATTCAATTTTATAAATACTCTGCAGTGTTATTTTTTTTTTATTTTTACTTTCACTACACATTTTTTTGGGCCTTTTTTGCAACAGATTGCCATTTTACATTTCTCTCCTTGTGATGATTTTGGTTGTTCTATCTTTTAGATGGTAATCTTCTTAGGAATATATGACTATATATTGTTGCTAATTATTCTTTTGAGACTTGCCAAATACTTCCTATCAGATTTTCTGTAGTAGCGACTGGGGCTGGTAATATATTGGTTGCAAGTTCGATCCTGGCCTAGGCTTGAATTAGCTTTCAGTGTCTCATGTCAGTATCAGTTATATTGTGCACTTAATTGGGTTGGAGATCACTTTGTCCGTGTGATAGTAGAGGGAGATTGAGCCCCAGTTATGTGGTAGGTATATAGTTGGGCTTTGTGCTGTCAGTCTCTTGCCTGTGCCTTTTATTAGGGACTTTTAACCTTTAATAATGCAATGCATCCTTGCGGAAATAGGAGCTTGCCATATGCAACAGAAGTATTTGTGGTTTCACAAATGCTTATTCCATGAGAAATGTTTGTAGTTTCACACTTGACTCTTCCATGAGAAATGTTTGTGGTTTCACAAATACTTCTTCCATCAAAACTGTTTGTGGTTTCACAAATGTTTTTCCCATTTCAAATATGGTGTTCACAAATATTTCTACCATTTACTTTATTATTATTCACCCAATTTTTTCTCCAACAGTTTATACTTGAGGATATATCAGCATTCATCAAGTTACCTATTGTTTATATCTCTGATTTTGGTTGAAATGATTGTATAAATATAGTTAGATACAGTGGTGACCCCAACCTACGAACACACCAACCCACGAACAAAATTTTGAACAAATTTTGACCCCAACCCATGAACGAAATCCAATCCACAAACGCGTGTTAGCCAAGCCACCACGTGTCCCACTCGCCTGCTTTCAGTTCTGCATTGCTGCCCATGCTGTGTGGTTTGTTCATGATCTGTTCATAATTCTTGCTTTATTTTCCATTGTTTTACCTTTTATATAGCCCTTATTATGGTTCCTAAGAAAGTTAAAAGTGTATAATATTGGGGACTCTCCTTCCAAAAATTAGTCCACCTCCTCCACCACCATCCATGTATGCTATCAACAATCATGCACAAAGGTAAACACAGTACTGTTTCTTATCTACATTATTGTTTTTTACCTACAGTGTACGCTTTCCTACTGTATTTGTTATTAGTGGGAGAATGTAACAACTTTCTACAAGTGTTGGATTTTGCTATTTTATACTGGGTATCAACTAGTGTATACTGTATACCTGAGTATGTACATGTTTTACTTTAATAGAGTAGAATTCCTTTCTATTATTAATGTAATTTTCCTTTTACAGATGAAATGCTTTTAACCTGTACTATATTTCATGTTTTTAATGACTAAGAAAATTTTCAAATGAATATTTATTGTGACCAGGAACGGATTAATTGAATTTACATGCTTTTCATTGGGAAAAATAAATCCAACCCAAGAACAGTCCATCCCAAGAACAGTTTTTGGGAACGGATTAAGTTCTGGGTTGGGGTCACCACTGTATTACCATTTTAGGTAGTTTAGAGAGCAGTTGATATTGCCGTTTTTGATGTTTTTGTCCATACCTACATACATATATAATGGCCACAATTCCCATTGTAATAAACATACCTTGATCAACCATAGTGCATGATTATACAGTATTTGTGATGTAGGAGATGGATTTCCATTTTTCATTTGAGGCCTAAGTGACTATAATGGTAAAATAGGAGCAGTTCTTAAGTAAGAAATATTTATCTTGAGTGATGATGATTATTATGGCATTTCGTTATCCTTTTTAGGTGTAGCACATGTAAGAATTTAATTGGTATATTCTCTCTGACATACAGATGGTAACATTGCATTCCATGCATCTCAGTCCAGTTATAGCTGTTGATTGGTAACATTGCATTCCACACATTTTGAGATAGTGACAACTATGAACTGGTAACATTGCATTCCTCGTGTTAGAACCAGTTATAACTATGAATTGATAACATTGCTTACCATGTATTTTTGAGCCAGTTATAACCATGAAAAGGTAACACTACATTCCATACTCTTCAAGACAGTTATAACTATGAATTGGTAACAGTGCATTCCATGCATTTCAGCCAATTATTACATGATAATGTTGCAGTCCATGCATTTTGAGCCAGTGATAACTATGAATTGGTAAAACTGCAAAATTTGGGCTGCAAGACAGTTATAAGTGACTTTCCTCCCTCTTGTTTATTATTTTGGTGTCTTAAGAAGTGATAGAAGAGGTGAGGATGGGCTTTCTAAGTTTTCTTGTTAAGGATTCAATCACTTTTGCTTGAACTGCTAGAAGACTGTGGGATCTTGTAAATATGAGTAACCCTCAGAACCCAATGTAGAGATAAACAACCCCGAAAATTGTTAGGTTGGGTTGGTTGACTTGCCTTGTAAATGTGAAAAGCCCTAGAGCATCCTGGGGATATTTTTTTTTAACAAGCTGCAGTTTATGATATCAAAGTTCTGCTATTGAAGGAACTAGAAAAATCTATAGATATGATTGGACATCAATTGAGATGGAGAATAAGAAAGAATAGTGAAAAAAGATGAATAGGTCTGGTTTATCAGCTGTTCGAGGTAGAGATAGGCCAAGGAAGGGATGGAGGTATAGGGGTAAGAGGCAAATGAGTTTGTTTTTTATCTTGCCTCGTTTGTTTTATCATCGAAAACATAATTTAAGTTCATAATCTATGATAAGAAAATAATAAAACTAAACTTAGTATTGCTTACCTTTACTTGTGTACCATAAAATATGACAGTAGTAAAATTACACTACAGTACAGTACATTATTGCTTACCTTTACTCGTGTGGTTGGCTTGCACACTGGAATGGGCGTTGCAAGGGAGGGAGAGACAGGCTTATTGGGAGGTGGAAGCTGGAGAGGCAAAAGAACATACAGCAGGTGATGGAGATACTGGGGCAGGTGAGTCTATAGATGTAATGGCACCCGATCTTTTGGTGGGGGCTCTACTTTCTCGAAGCATTGGCCGAGGCTAGTCTGAAAGGATACCCTCTTCTCATATATTTCCTTGTAACATAGCAGGGCATCATTGATTCCTCTCTCGACCTCAGCGTTCCTGGAATCGTTGGGGTCCTGAGCCTTGAGCTTTGCCAACAATTCCTCTGCTAGGGCATACCTTTCTTCCAATTCCCTGGTTGTTAACTCTCTTTGATTCTAGGCTTGGTAGCTCTTCCTCCTCTTCAGTCATATGCTTTTCCCGTTGAGTGAGGTCATCTGTAGATAATTCTTCACTCTTTTACCTCATCCGCCTCTTCCTCCAACTCAAGCTCCCTAATCATGACAACTACTCTTATGGTTACTGCCTCAACTGTCTCCTCAAAGATTCGAAAGTCATTCACAACGTAGAGACACGCTTCTTTCGATACCCCATTCAAGTTCATTTGCATCACCTCCTTCCAAGCATTAGCAATATTCTTCACAGCATGAAGACTATTATACGACCTCTAGACGTCCATGAGAGTCTAAGTTCTTGTTCTTCTCTGTTGCCCTGAGAGCCATAGTGATTGTTCTTCGGAGGTAGTAGTTTTTGACAGAGGCACTGGCCCCCTGCTTCCTTGGCTGTACCAGGGACATGGTATTAGTTGGAAGGTAAACCACCTATGCATTCGGATGAAAGTTTTCCCAATGGGCAGGGTGACCTGGGGCATTGTCCAGGATTAGCAAATCCTTAAAGTGCAGACCCTTGAAAGCACAGTACCTCTCCACTTCAGGCATAAATTTGTAGCTGAGCCAGTCCTCAAATATTTGAAGGGTTATCCAAGCATTCTTGTTTGACTTCCAGATGACTTGTAGTTTAGTTGAGCCTTCCAAATGCCCTTGAGTGCCCTTTGAATTTGCTGCCAAATAAATGAAACAAGGGCTTCAGCTTACAGTTTCCAGCAGCATTAGTCCCCAGAAGCAAAGCCAGTCTCTCCTTG
>JAXCGZ010005174.1:0-2500 GCA_037179515.1 Halocaridina rubra
GCAAGTTGCCACTTATGCTCTATATATATACATAGATTATGACAGCAGGAATTTGAATAGTAAAAGAGACTGGGTTAGAATGAGCATTACTATGAAATATAAGTATAGAACTCTGTTCTTACTTCTGAATGCCAGTCTCCATTGTATATATATTGATATTTCTGATTTAGTATTTTTATTTTAATTTTTATTATTCTTATTTTGATCATGATTATTAGTAATGTTATTATTATGTTGACTGATATTGTTGCTATCTCTCAATGGCCTGTTGCTAATTATTATTTTTGAAATGAAATCAGTAGTAACCTGATGATTTGTATCTTTTATCTGAATTCATACTTGATGTTATTGTAGCCACTGCTAATAAGAATATTTCATTAGTGGCTTTTCTCAGCATTTAATGATTGTTCTTTTTGATATTTATAGTAGAGTAATGCTATGTAGCAGTTGCTAAGCCCTAAGTAGCTTGGAATAATAATCTAGTTGTGTAGACACATACCTTCCATTACCACCCTATTTCTAGGCAGCCCCGACCTGCAAGTTCTAAAAGTCTTTAGGTTTTGTCCTCTCAAACAAGTCCCTGTTGCCCATTGAATAGAGATTGCAATCACTTGCAGTTGCAGGGGAGGCAAAGTATAGCCTCGATTACCAATGTATGGCCATTGTTGGTACCCAGAAGTCATAGGGATCCTTTCTTACAACTGTAGTAGTGACATAGGTTCAAATTTTCATCCCGAGGTCTGCTTCGAAGGTACGTGTGGATTGCCGTACTGAAGAGAAATCGCTGTGACGTTGCAGGTCTCCTACGTGGTGGTCTTAGTCAAGATCGGCCGAGGGTAGGACGAGAAAGCCAGGCTGGAAGGATTAGAAAGGTGCATTGATCGCTTCCTCTTTGTCTTGCCTATCTTGGAAAAGGAGATAATTTATGGTAGAGTACGAACCTGGGCCTACAGCAAGGACGGCGGGGGAGTGAAAAAATGAAATCCCAGAGAGAAACCGTGGAATCGCGCCTAGCAAGAATTCATGAGCAAGGGACAGAGAAAACAAAAGTCTTTAACGTCCGAAAAACACTCTAAAAAGCCATGTAAACGAATTGATGAAATCCCAGAGAGAAAGAAGGGTATTTAAAAATCCCTTATTAGTTGTTGGAAAGAACAACCCACGCTTTAGAACTGAAAAAAATGGGAAAGAAAAGGTCCCCTTTTATTACTTGTTTTACCTAGTTTTAAGATAATTTTAAGCGACAACTCAGAGACTCCTTTAAAGATAGTTTTGAATAAGTGCCTTTGATGGATTGTATGATTTGCACCGACAGTAATAAGTTGTCTTCTGTTTAAATAATATTAGTGTTTTGCTTTAGCATTATCATTGTTTGAATCATGATTTAATCTTTGTGTTCATTGAGTTCTCATATCAGTTTGTCTCTGAATAGGAATTGCACATTGGAATGATGAATGTTTTCTGACTTTTCACATCGTAACCAATAGTTTGTTTCAGGAGTAGTTTTTAAGGCCTAATTTTAAGACAAATCAATGCCCCATAGTAACGATAGGAAGTTTCCATTTATGTTATTGTCTATCGCATTTTAAATGTTCTACATGATTTATCTTTTTACTGTAGCTAACCAACTTTTGTAAATCTTTTGAAAAAAGGAGAGAAGTAGACACAGTAACGTCATGATCTAAACTAACTTGTGATCTTAATTAGTATTTAATAATGAGTAGTTACACACTGAAAAGCCTAATGATTAAAGTTAATTGTATTTGTTGAATATAGGGATGTTTGTACTAAAGATTGTTTAGTGTTTATAGAACCAGGAATTCTTAGATGATAGCTTAAATAATTCGGCCCCATTTTTATTGTAAACTAGTGTTAGCTAGGATATATCCAAGAGCTCTCAAAAGATATCCCATGCTTCGACTGAAATAAGAGATATTTCAGTTTTGGTTGGGAGGGATGTCGTATGACTTCCGGTATGCTGAAGCCAGAATCTGAAACTTGTAACGGTTGGTCGAGGGCACAGATGTTTTATTACATGCCCTCACTTTTATTGAGTTTTGGGTGCAGACCATGCTTTCCTTTGGGACCACCGCGATTTATGGCTAGGCACCTGGAACAAATGTGGGAGGCTTGTTTTCTGCATGTACGGCCCATGTTTGTAGAAAGTGTCAAGGAGATATACGACCGGAACCATGAGACTTAGCATCTGGCATCGAGTACCCGGTGAGGATGAAAGGCCAGGAAGTTAGCCATTTCCTAAACAACAAGAAACACAAACATGTGGCCCATACATATGTACATGCCCTGGAGAGTTACCCAATAGCCACGCTCTGACCTGGAACTTTTCCGTTCTATAGGTTTGTTGAAATAGCCCCGCCCCGAAATAGGGAGGGACTCCACTTCGAACCTGGCGTTGATTTGCAGGACTGGATGTCACTTGAGTTCATTGGCAGGATTGGATGTCAAGCCACGCCCTGCCCCGGGGGTATTTCAAGAACCA
>JAXCGZ010005174.1:5000-17481 GCA_037179515.1 Halocaridina rubra
GAAGAAGTAGGAAGAATAGAGGAGGAAGAGGAGAAAGGTAAGGGGAAAAACATAGGAGAAAGAGGCGAAAAGAAAGAGGAATGACTATTAGGAGAAATTAAGGAAGAAGAGGACTAAGAGAGAAAAGAGGAGTAGGGAAGAAAGAGGAGGAGGTGGAAGAGGACTACCAGAGAAGGAAGAGGAGTTGGAGAGTAAGGGGAGGAGGAAGAGGGGAGAGTTAAATAAAGATTGGGAAGGAGTGAAGAGAGGAGAAGGAGAAGGTAAGAGGAAAGAGGAGAAGAAAGAAGAAAGAGTATTTGGAGACGGGAAGAGAATCAGTACTCTAAAGGATCAGTCCAAGAATATGAACCTGATGTCAATTTCAGGTCCTTAATCTGGGATTGAGACAAAAACAGGTGCTTAATGTAGACTTATGCCATATTTAGCTAACCTAACCTAGCTTAACCTAACCGAACAGGAAAGTTTGAATTAAACAGATTTTTAATATTTAATTGCATGCAAGGTGCCTAATTTGGGATTGAGGTATATCAGGTGCCGATTCTGGTATTGAACTACATACAAAAAATGAGAATAACAGCTAAGAAAAATTTACGACAGGGAATAGGAAAATAATAAGAAAAAAAAGAGGAACAACAGAGAAGATGGAAGATTAATAAATGTAGAAAAATTTAGTAAAAGTCAAGATTAACTAAATCTATCTATCTATCTATCTACCTTGGCTGTTTCCCCCTTTAATTGGGGGGTAGCCAACGTCAAGAAAGGAAAACAATAAGGAGATTACTTTGCTCTATGGGCAATGACGAGGGGGCTAGCGACCGTTCAGATGGCACTGCTGGAGTGCCACAGCCCATCCTCCCGGCTCTTCCACAACCTCTGTCGCTTCACAACTGTCAACTCCTCCTACTGCCCCTACCACAGGGTTACCTCTGTAAGATGCAGCCCCGTGGTAACAGCAGACGCCCATCAGAGCTGTGTCACAATCGCTTGCCACTCATTCCTATTCCTAGCACGCTCGCTTGCTTCCCTCACATCCATCCTCCTATCATTCAGGGCTCTCCTTACTCCATCCATCCATCCAAACCTACGCCTCCCTCTAGCATTTCTCCCATCAACTCTCGCATTCATCATCTTTTTCAGCAGCCTTTCATCTTCCATCCTTTCCACATGGCCAAACCATCTCAGAACATTCATATCTACTCTGGCGGCAATTTCTCTCCTCACACCCGTTCTTGCTCTCACCACTTCATTCCTAACCTTATCCAATCGAGATACACCAATCATACTCCTCAGGCATTTCATCTCAAACACATTTAGTTTCCGTCTCTCACTTACTTTCATACCCCATAACTCTGCTCCATACATCACAGTTGGCACAACCACTTTCTCATACAAAACTTTCTTAACATTCATTTCCAACCCTCTATTCTTCATCACTTCTTTCAATGCACCCAACACTTTACATCCTTCATTCACTCTGTGACACATATCTGCTTCCACTCTACCATTTGCAGCTATAACCGAGCCTAAATACCTAAACTGATTAACCTCCTCAAGTGTCTCTCCATTCAACATAACATTCAATCCAGCACCTTCCTCATTTCTTGTACACCTAATAACCTTACTCTTTCTCACATTCACTCACAACTTCCTTCTCTCACACACCATTCCAAATTCTGACACTAACTGACACAGCTTTTCCTCTGAATCTGCCACCACCACAGTATCATCTGCAAACAGCAACTGATTCAGTTCCCACTCGTTATCATCCCCATCTACCATTCTCAAACCTCGGCCACGCACTCGCTTATTCACCTTTCTTACAACTCCATCAATATACAAATTGAACAGCCATGGTGACATCACACATCCCTGTCTCAGTCCCACACTCTCTGGAAACCACTCACTCACTTCATTCCCTACCCTAACACAAGCTCTACTGCCCTCATACAAACTCTTCACTGCATGCAACAATTTACCATTAATTCCACATAGCCTCTCTATCAACTCTATCATATGCTTTCTCCAGATCCAAAAATGCAAAATACACATCCTTACCCTTTGCTAAATATTTCTCACATAACTGCCTAACTATAAAAATCTGATCTATACAACCTCTACCTCTCCTAAAACCACTCTGCACTTCCGCAATCACATATTCTGTCTTATCCCTAATCCTATTAACCAGTATCCTACCATACACTTTTCCTACCACACTCAACAAACTTATACCCCTAAAATTACTGCATTCATACACATCTCCCTTACCTTTGTATAGGGGCACTATACAGGCAATCACCCAATCCACTGGCACCAATGACAACATAAAGCATATATTAAACACTCTCACTAACCATTCCAATGCAGTCACACCCCCTTCTTTCAACATCTCAGCTCTCACACCATCCATTCCAGGTGCTTTACCTGCTTTCGCTTCATACAATGCCCTTTTCACCTCCTCTCTTGTAATCTATCTCCCATTTTCATCTCCCATTACTGGCCCTTGACCCCCCCCCACTGCCACTATAGCTGCCTCTCTATCTTCATCAACATTCAGCAAGCACGCAAAATATTCTGCCCATCTTTTCCTTGCATCGTTCCCTCTTAACATCTGTCCATTCACATCTTTCACTGTCTCTTCCATTCTCAATCCACCCTTCCTTACTCTCTTCACTTCTTTCCAAAACTTCTTTTTATTCTCCTCATATGACCTACTAAAATCCTGTCCCCACCTAACATTTGCCAACCTCTTCTCTTCCTCTACCTTCTGCTTGGTTTCCACATTTTTCTCCCTATATCTTTCATACTTCTCCCTACTTTTACACTGCAGCCATTCCTCAAAAGCCCTCTTTTTCTCTTCCACCTTCATTTTCACCTCTTCATTCCACCACTTGCTGCCCCTCCTCATGCCACCTCCAACAAACCTCTTTCCACACACATCACTTGCATGTCCCACAAAACATTCTTTCATCAAACCCCATTCCTCCTCTAACTCCCCAACTTCTCTTTCTTTCACCCTGTCATATGCCACTCTCAACCTTTCCTGATATTCCTGTCTCTTCTCTGGCTTTTTCAACTCTTCCACCTTCACTATTTCCCTTCTACATTCCCCCACACTATTTCCCCACTCTTTTGCTACTACCACTTTTGCTTCAACCAAAAAATGATCAGACATCCCAGCAGCCACACCCCTAAATGCATGCACATCTTTCACTCTACCAATCATGCTCTTTGCTACCAATGCATAATCCATCAATGCTCTTTCTTTCACTCTTCCATTTGCCACTCTCATCCATGTATACTTATTTATTAACTTCTTCTTAAATAAACTATTACCTATCACCAACTCTTGCTCCACACACATATCTAACAGTCTCTCGCCACTCTCATTCCCACCTGGTACCCCATACTTTCCTACAACACCCTCTATCTCTCCATCACCAACTCTGGCATTCAAGTCGCCCAACACAACTACATAGTTCCTTCTACTCAGACCATCCACACATCTAGTTAACTCATTCAAGAATTCATCCCGCACTTCCTCACTTCTCTCACATCCTGGCCCATACGCACTAACAAAAGCCCAACATTCCCTACCTATCCTAGCCCTCACCCACATCAGCCTAGATGACACTTCTTTCCATTCTACTACCTTATTTACCATCCATTCACTCAGCAATAATGCCACACCTTCTCTCGCTCTCCCCCTTTCAACCCCAGACACCCTACCCGTCACATCACCAAATGCCACTTCTCCTTTTCCTTTCATCTTCGTCTCACACAATGCCAATACATCCATCCTCCTCCCACAAAAAGTATATCCAATCTCACATCTTTTGCTCTGTATCGTACTACAACCACGCACATTTAGACACCCCAAAACTAGAGTTTGGGGAGAAGTTACTCTCCCCTCTACTCCCCTTCTTCTTTGACGTCTAGCAGGAGGTTGATATAAGGGGGGGATTCCTAGTCCCCCAGCCCCGTCCACTTTTAGTCGCCATTTACGACACGCAGGGAATATGTTGAGGCTATTCTTTGATGTTGTGCCCTCTCCACAACATGATTTCGAAGGCGAACAGAGAATAGCGAGGAAGAAAATGGTACAATAATAAGTGATAATAAGTGAGAAGGAGAACTGAGAGAAAAAGTAAGAGGGTTAAATAATAAGTGATAATGAGTGTGAAGGAGAATAGGAAAATACGATGAATAACGCAAAATAGTTATAAAGGAACGTGAAAAAGATAATAAGCAGAGGAGAAAAAATAAGAAAAGAGGAGGTAAAAGTGATTAAAAGAAGCAAGTAGTGCACAAAAATACACACACATGCACTCACACACACATATACACAAAGAGAGAGAGAGAGAGAGAGAGAGAGAGAGAGAGAGAGAGGAGAGAGAGAGAGAGAGAGAGAGAGAGAGAGAGAGAACCAAGACGTGATAATATTTACTGAGGATGACACAAAAACATATAGAGAGATAGCTAAATATATTGATAGGTAGATAGACAGATAGATAGATATATAGACAGATAGGAAACAGATAAAGGTGTAATAATATTTATGGAAGATAGCACTGCCGACAGAGAGAGAGAGAGAGAGAGAGAGAGAGAGAGAGAGAGAGAGAGAGAGAGAGAGAGAGAGAGAGAGAGAGAGAGAGAGAGAGAGAGAGAGAGAGAGAGAGAGAGATGAAGGCGTCACAATATTTATTGAGGAAGGCAATGGTAACACCATGATAAGGGGAGGGGTGGGTGGGTGGAAGGATAAGGGAGTGGGATGGGGGGAGGAAGGGGAAGAGGACAAAGCCAACCTTCATGAGTGCCAAGGTTGACAATGACACTCAGAGAAAGGGTGGATTCACCAACAAATTTGGGATAGATCCCAAAGGAGGCACCTGATGTCACTTTTAAGTGCTTAATGTGGACAGAGTAGAGGTTTGGTTAGGTTAGGTTAGGCTTAGTAAAGTGAATTAGATTAAATAATTAAGTATAATTAAAAAAAATTTAAATTAGTGCTCGCATAAGACAAAAATAAATACAAATAAATTTCCTTATAGAACATAAATGCTGCTGAATTTCCGGAAACGTTTAGGAAAATAAGTTCAAGATAAACTGTCTAGATGAGAAATATCTAATCATTAATAATTAAATTAGTATATTAAACTAAGATCAATTAAAGACTATAGGTGCTCTCTCTCTCTCTCTCTCTCTCTCTCTCTCTCTCTCTCTCTCTCTCTCTCTATATATATATATATATATATATATATATATATATATATATATATATATATATATATATATATATATATATATATATATATATATATATATATATATATATATATATATATATATATATATATATATATATAAGTATAAGAGCATATAAAAGGCTACACTGTATTATATAAAATAAAAATAATTTAGCATAAATCGATTATTGTGAATCCAAGTGAGTAAGCGTGGCGGAGGGGCCCCGGGCCCGGGGAAGAGTGCCAAAAGCGATATTCTTTGATGTGTCCCTCATGGCAAGACTTGTGAGAGTCACATGTGAAAGGAGCAACGATAGATACGTCTGTGTTTGTTTCCTGTGTGTGTGTGTGTGTGTGTGTGTGTGTGTGTGTGTGTGTGTGTGTGTATTTACCTTAATGTACTTACGAGAAAGAGCCCCATGCTCGTAATTCCCTATCTCCTGATCAGTTCGTATTTTACTCCCTGGACCTTATCATGTCTGTCTTTAAACCTATGATTGGATTTAGCATTTACTGTTTCCTTTCTTATCGAATGCTAATCATTAACTATTCCTACATTACGAAGATTCTTCCTTATATCCTGCTAAAACGTTTTACTAACGTAGCTTCAAACTATGTCCTCTAGATCTGGAGCCGCCCACATCAAAATTTTTCACCCTTTCCACTGTCAAAAGCAAATAGGAATTTAAAAACCGTCACCATATTCCTGCTCTTCCGTCTTGCATTAATTGCTGATAAGTCTAACTCCATCAGCTTTTCCTCATAACTAAGATTATGTATGTCTATCGCCAGCTTCGTAACATGTCTTTGAATATTCTCCACTTTATCGTTATTCTCTTTTGAGTAAATATTCCAAAAATGTGCAGCATATTCAAGCTTAGGCCTCACGTAAGTCATGTACATATTTCTGGACAATTCCTTGTCCTTGTAAGTTAAATAAACATATGCTGCTTTTATGTCATTTTCCTATACCCATTTGTACTCATTTCTAAAGACAAATTTGCCAATGAGTTTACCCCTAGATCTATCATTCTTTGTCTATCAAGTTCCACGCCTGCTAATTAGTAACCAAACTTGGCCTTCTCCATTCTTTTCTAATCTCATTACCTTTCAATTTCAAGTAATTTAATCTCATTAATCACTTTTCTGACCACCCATACAGACTATTTAGGTTCCTGGCGTGCTCTGACACTATTCTTGTCTTTCACTTCCTTCACAATCTTTGCATCATCTGCAAATATATGTCTAAATGCATATACAGACTCCGAAAGGCCATTTCCACCTATTTTTGCTATTACTCGCAACTTCTTCATAGATCTCCAGTGTGGGACTGCATCAAAAATGCCTTCTGAAAATCTAAGAATATACAATCCGCCCAGACCTCTCTGTCTTGTAAGATTAGGCTTACCTCATCATAAAATTCTAGTTACTTTATTTGCGTAGACCGGTCTATTCTAAAGCCACGTTGTCTCACAAACAAAAAGTTGAATGCCTCCAAGAGATGTCAAATTTGTATTCTCAGTAGTTTCTCCATACCAATACTAACTATATGCTACTCAAAGAAATGGGCCTATAGCTTAGGGCTGTGTCTCTCCTTCCCATTTTGAAAATAGATCCCAGGTTCGCTTGTTTTCAGCATCTAGGAATGTCCCAAAATTCCAGCGATTTCTCAAATATAATGCACATTGTCACTGATAATGGGTCAGCACATTTCTTAGGTACATAATGGTATATATCGTCAGGCCCCATAGTTTTATAAGTATCTAATTCCATTAATGCTTTGCATACCTCTGTAGGTGAAAAGACAATGTTCTGTTATACTGGCTCATGATTTCTACTATATGAATGAGTGGAGTAATTTCAACTGTAAATACCGATTGAAACGCCTTGTTAACTTCTTTGCATATCTCTTCATTAGTCTCAGTTATGCTTCAGTCTGCCCTTTCCACCCTTTCCAGCTTTAAAGCGTGCTCCTTGGCCTTTAATATCCAACTGACTAAGTTGTGGAAAAGTTTGGGGAAATTCCTTAGCTTTCCTGGTAATATCTCCCGTAAGCCCTCTCTGCATCTCTTCGTTTGGTAAGGTATTCACACCTTTTCTCCCCCTATGCATTTTCCATCATTTGTCTCTCCACTTTTTTGTCCTCTTACACTCACTTCTGATTTCTATTTGGCATTGATAATTTCTATTTAGTAGATGATATACCACAGCTAATTTTCCTCTCATATTCTATAAAAAAAAAAAAAAAAAAAAAAAAAAAACCTCGCACATTTCCTATGCAGATTTGTTGTTGGATATGGTCCCCCAGTCAACACCTGCCAAATTCTTTCTTTTACTCTCCTTTTTGGATAATTCTTCCTCATCACCTTCTCGGCTCCTCCACTCTCAAGCAGAACATCCTAGATGATATCCTCCATCAATAACACACAATGATCACTCTTTCCAGTTGGTGGCTCATTTTCAATTCTGCCAATATTTAAAACTATATATGAATACCAGAGAAAAAAGCGATAGTTCATCTCTTCGCCTGACCATGTTTGGTTTCTGTACATGTTGGTGCGAGAAACTGTCTTGTACACAACTTAGGAATTTTGCCCCCAAAATAATCCGCTTCACTGAATGAGAACAGTCTATTTCAATCTAAGTTTCTCCTCATAAATTCATCCATTATTAATATCCTACACGTTGTCTCGCATGTGATGTGTACTATGTATTTATAACTTCTAGAATACCCATATTACTTTTCTTATAAACTTCTAATCTTTATTGATTTCTTGCAAGGTTACATGCAACTGATATTATAATGCTGTCTGAACTCGTATCTATCCAAAAGATAATAAACTCTTTGAATCCACTTCCAAATGCACTATTTACCTCCTCAACCTGAAACCTATCACTTATAAGCAATGCTATCCCCCCACTAATCCTCTCAGAACTCTTAGCACTCATTATTTTGAAACCCTACGGACAAACTGTAACACTGTATATTTCTACACTTAGTTTTTATCTCTGTATCTACCATTGCATCTGCCTCATTGTCATGAATTCTTCCTTTATTTCCATTGCCTTACCAACTATCCCATCAGCATGTGTGTACAATAACTATATGGAAGCTATATTCCTTCTTTATCAACCCTTTAAGTGAATTAACTTTAAAACAAACATTTATCTTCATCCTTTCATCCCTTATTTAACCCTACAGCATCATGTAACCAAGTTTCATTTTTTTGCATCCCTGCCTATGTTATGCAAGTGTGAATGAGCACTGTCCTGTATACCTGATAGTCTTTTAGACTTTTTGTCCTCAGAAGTAATCCTTTCACATGTCTTCTCTGTCAAAGGCTACATTCATTATTCTAGCCATTCCCTCCCTAACGTACTTACGAAGTTGGTGGATATTTACAGTATTATCAGGGCTACATGATATTCCAAGACTCATAATCTGTTTTGAAACCATAGCCCTATTATAGTCATGCTTTCCCTCCAATATTCAGTCCTGAGGATCATATATACTTGAAAATATCACTGACTTCTCTTTATCAAGTGCATGTTTAATCAAAGGGATTGCTTTCTCAACTTTAACTTCTTTCATTTTATCTAATACTGTTTCCCTATAATCAACTGTATCAACATTTTTTCCAGTACCACCTTCTTCACTGTCTCCTTTACAGCCTCAATTTCTTCACTGCATCTGCAAACAATCTTACAATACTCTCATGGTCTGTATTCAGCTCCTGAAAATCTCCTCAAAATTGTTCAATATTTTCCTTTATATGGACATTTTAAGCTGCTATTTCAACTCTCTCAGGAGATAATATACTACACTTGGTTCATTTAAGCTATCACTCATAAATTTGTTATCATCCTCTTGCATGGAAGTTCTTATTTCCAAGTCTTGGCTCTCCTTTTCAAGACTTTTAACTCATTTTTCTAGTTCTTTTCTTTCCTCCTCTTGTAGTTAATTTCTTCTCTGCAATTTGCTTTATTTTCTCTAGCGTGTGTGTGCATATGCGTACATGCGTGTGAGTGTGTATATATATATATATATATATATATATATATATATATATATATATATATATATATATATATATATATATATGTGTATGTGTATATATATATATGTGTGTGTGTGTGTGTGTGTGTGTGTGTGTGTGTGATGTACCTAATGTGTGATTACCTAATTGTGTTTACGGGAAAGAGCCCAAAGCTCGTATCTTCCCGTCTCCTCATCGGTTCCATTTTATACTTAGTGATACTTATCATACCTGTCCTTAAAACTATGGATTGAGATAGCATTAACTACCTCCTCGCTTAGCCAATTCCAATTATCAACTACTCTTACACTGAAAAAGTATTTCCTTACATCCTGCGAAGAAGTTTTCTTACGAAGCTTCAAACTGTGACCTCTAGTTCTAGAGCCAGCCATATCAAAATATCGATCCCTATCCACTCTATCATAACCATGAAGGCATTTAAAGACTGTCACCATATCCCCCCCTCACTCTTCTAGCTTCGAGTGATGGTAAGTCTAATTCCCTCAGCCTCTCATCATAACTGAGATTGCGTATTTCTGGCACCAGTTTCGTGGCATGTCTTTGAACTTTTTCAAGCTTAGCTATGTGCTTTTTCAAGTGCGGATTCCAAAAGGGGGCTGCATATTCGAGTTTTGGCCTCACATAGGTTACATAAATATTTCTGAACATTTCCTTGTCCATGTGCCTGAAGGCTACCCTTACATTTGATAAGAATGCATATGCTGCCCTTACTATGCCATTTATATGTATTTCTGGAGACAAATCTGCCAGTATGTTTACTCCTAGATCTCTCTCATTTTCTGTCTCTTGAAGTTGTACTCCAGCCACCGAGTAGTCAAGCTTGGGCCTTCTTGCACTTGTACCCATTCTCATTACCTTACATTTTGAAGTATTGAATTTCATTAGCCACTTTTCTGACCACTCATGCAGATTATTTAGATCCTCCTGAAGTTCTCTACCATTGTTCTCGTTTTTTACTTTCTTCACAATCTTTGCATCATCTGCAAACATATTCATGAATGAATTTACAGACTCTGGTAGGTCATTTACATATACAAGGAACAAAAGTGACCCTAAAACTGAACCCTGTGGAACTCCACTACTAACTCTTCTCCATTCAGACACTGAGTGTCTTACTCTAACCCTCTGTTCCCTTCCTTCTAAGTAAGTTTTTATCCATTCCAAAACATTTCCACCTATTCTAGCCATTGATTGCAGCTTCCTAATAAGTCTCCCATGTGGAACAGTGTCAAACGCTTTCTGGAAGTCTAGGAATATGCAATCTGCCCAGCCCTCTCTTTCCTGTAAGATTTGGCTTACCTCATCATAAAATTCTAATAAGTTTGTTACTGTTGATCTACCTTCTCTGAAGCCATGTTGCCTCACTGACAAAAAGTTGAAGGATTCCAAGTGAAGAGAGATATGTTTCCTTAGTAGTTTCTCCATAACTTTGCAAACTATGCTGGTCAAGGAAACTGCTCTATAGTTCAGAGCCGTATCCCTCCTTCCCTTTTTGAAGATAGGTATCACATTTGCTTGTTTCCAGCATATTGGAATCTCCCCCGACTCCAGTGACTCCTTAAATATGATACTTAGTGCCACTGATATTGTGTTTGCGCATTTTTAAGCACATGAGGGGATATGTCATCGGGACCTGTAGCTTTATGAACATCTAAATCCATCAGCGCTTTGCATACCTCTGTGGCTGTAAGGTTGATGTTCTCTAATACCGGCCCTTGAGCTTCTATCACTGCAATCTGAGGGGGTGGGGTATCTTCTACTGTAAATACTGACTGAAACTCCTTGTTCAATTCTTTGCAGATCTCTTCATCCGTCTCAGTGATGCTTCCATCCGCTCTCTTTAGCCTTAAAACCTGTTCTTTTACCTTCAGTTTTCCTCTGATAAAGCTGTGGAAAAGCTTGGGATTTTCTTTAGCCTTCCTGGTGATGTCCCTCTCATAGTCTCTCTCTGCCTCTCTCCTTTTACTTAGGTAGTCATTTCTTGCTCTTTTGTAGGTTTGCCAGGCATTTATGTTTTTTCTCCTCCTATACCTTTTCCAGCATTTGTCTCTCCACTCCTTAGCTCTTTTACACCCATTATCGAACCATTTCTCTCTGGTATGAATTACACCTACTTTGGTGACAGGTATGCAGCAATCTACTATCTTCCCATATTTCTCACAAAAGATGTCATACATTTCTTGTACAGATTTGTTGTAAAATAAGGTTCTCCAGTCAATAACTGCAAAAAGCTCATTCATTTTGATGTAATCTCCTTTCCGATAGTTCCTCCTCATGTCCTCAGTGCCTCTACTCTCAGGAAGAATATCTTCAGTGATATACTCCATCAACAACACACAGTGGTCACTCTTTCCAATTGGTGGTTCATACTCAATTTTTTCAATATCCAACACATTATCTGTGAACACTAGATCAAGTAGTGATGGCTCATCCCCACCCCTGGCCCTTGTTGGTTCCATTACATGTTGGTGTAGGAAATTCCCTTGTACGCAATCTAGGAATCTTGCCCCGAATGAGTCCTCACCACTGTGTGGGTCAAGATTTATCCAATCTATCTCTTTATGATTAAAGTCTCCTATAATCAAAATCCTACATTTTTTTCCCATGCCATGTTAACAACTGAGTTTATGACTTCAATAGTACCTATATGACTTTCCTCATAAACTTCAAGCCTATGTGTGTGTGTGTGTGTGTGTGTGTGTGTGTGTGTGTGTGTGTGTGTGTGTGTGTGTGTGTGTGTGTGTGTGTGTGATTACCTAATTGTGATTACCTAATTGTGTTTACGGGAAAGAGCCCAAAGCTCGTATCTTCCCGTCTCCTGATTGGTGTGTGTGTGTGTGTGTGTGTGTGTGTGTGTGTGTGTGTGTGTGTGTGTGTGTGTGTGTGTGTGTGTGTGTGTGTTTGTGAGGCTCTATTGTTTAGGTAATTATTTCGTTGTTTTTATAACAGGAACACTGGCTGCTTGGTCTTGACACTTTTGTTAAACGTTTACACTATAGATGGAGAAGGAAGTCTTCTTTTTAGTTCCAGCGTAAATTGGTCTATGAGTCTTGAAGTAATGTAGGGATTCTAAGAATCCAAAATTTTTATACAATATATAATTTTTAAATATATGTTAAAAGGAAGGTATATTACACAAGGAAAATAGTTATCGCTGTTATTGACGGGTTGAATTATTTC
>JAXCGZ010005175.1:0-17460 GCA_037179515.1 Halocaridina rubra
GTATCGCACTTTCTATGGTGCAGAGTTACATGTTCAAATTTATGTTTTCTTTTACTATTTCTTACTGTTTTATTATTCGTAGGCTGGGAAATAATTTTTTTTTATCAATTAACTAATGAATTTTTTATTTTTCAATAAAAAAATGAATACTGAAAATTTTTATTTTCTTTAATATTTTAATATTTTTGCATATACCCCCCCCCCAAACAAAATGCCTAAAAAATCGCGGTACAGTGAATTCGCGAGGCAAGAAACGCGATAGAGCGAAGGATCGCTGTATTATTATTATTATTATTATTATTATTATTACTGGCAACAATAATTTTCCTTAGATGATGATTGTGGAGATTATTATTATTATTACTATTAATATTATTATTATCATTATTATTACGAATTTGTAATTAAACCATTATATTTACAATAAATAATGTAGTTTTGGTTGAATGAACAAGAGTTAATTAAAGATCTCTCTCTCTCTCCAACATTCTATTCTACCCAGTCCCCCACACTCTCTTTGTCCCAGCCAACTAGGGAGGGGCACTGTACACAGTTAAAGTAAATAAACCAACAGATGTATAAACAATGATGAGCCCTTAATAATAATAATAATAATAATAATAATAATAGTAATATCTAAGGAGAAATACAGTGATCCCCCGCTGGACCGCATTTCTTGGTTCATGTTTTCACTGTTCCACAGTTTTTTTTTTTGCAAATCATTATTTAATTTTTTGGGTATATGCCTAACAATATTAAAAAAATAAAAATTCGGAGTATTTTCATTTTTTTTATTGAAAAAACATATTTCATTATCTAATTGATAAAAAAAATTTTATTTCCCAGGCCTACGAATAATAAAACAGTAAAAAATTGTAAAAAACAAATTTAGATATACGTACGTACAGTATAACTCACAGTATTGCATCATGCAAAATAGTGTCCGATAGCGTACAATGTATTGGGGTCGCAGCTACGTGAGCTAGCATATATATTTATATTTCCAGTAGTTTCATGATTTTATTGATAAAAAAAAACTTATTTCTTAGCCTAAGAATAATAAAACAGCATAAAATAGTAAAAAACATAAATACTAACAGTATTGCAACATGTAAAATACGATACCGCTATCAGCGTTTCGGACAAAGGCTCGTTCAGTCTAACTCACGTGTGCGCCGTTCACGTTGTGCTTATTCAACGTTTTGCTTGTGTCCGATAGCGTACGATGTATTGGGGTCGCAGCTACGTGAGCTAGCATATATATTTATAATTCAAGTAGTTTCATGATTTTATTGATAAAAAAAACGTATTTCTTAGCCTAAGAATAATAAAACAGTAAAAAATAGTAAAAAACATAAATACTAACAGTATTGCAACATGTAAAATACGATACCGCTATCAGCGTTTCGGACAAAGGCTTCCACCATCTTCCATTGTCTCGCCTCACTCGTGTCTCCGTTCACATTGTGCTTATTAATACGTTTTGCTTGTGATTTTTTTACTCGCATATTTTAACCTTTGCAATGCCTCCCAAGCATCCTTCATCTTCTAAGGCTTCTTGTAGTGAGCCTAAGTGGCAAAGGAAAATCTTAACCATAACAGATAAGGTAAGTTTACCTATCATGTACATATAAATTTACGTTGCATGCTGTTATTTATAAAGTAAAGGGTGGTTTTTTAACAGTGCAGGGAGGGTTTATACAGTAAACGTAAAAATAATTGTAAAATACCTATATACATGAGTATGTCATATAAATTTACGCTTGCATGCTGTTATTTATGAAGTAAAGGGTGGTTTGTTAACAGTACAGGGAGGGTTTATACAGTTTATACGGTGTAAACGTAAAAATAACTTAAAATATCTATGTACATATAGGCTGATCCTACCCCGCGATTTTCCTGTCTCGTGCCGGGTCCCGGAACCGTACCCTCGCGATAATGGGGGAATCACTGTATTGGAATAGACATCATGAAAGTAATGCAAAGGTATATTACAACCCAGCATAGAGCTGGATATTCATTACACATCTTTTATAATCCCTTCACATCTGACAGGTCATTACACTCGCCATCTCTGTTTCTCTTTACAGCCTGATTTAAGGATATGTTTGTGGGGGAGGACGTGTACACATTGAGCTCCCAATAATATTGCGTTTATCAAGTGACAGAGTTTAAATTCACAGCTATAAAATTAACGAAAGCATACTGAAATATAAATCTTCAAATTTAAGTCAGAGTGATTATTACAACTCTAGTGTTTAAGAAGATACAAAGAAAATTCATTATAATCTTATAACATATCAGAAACCGTTGAGTGTGTCTCTCCCAGTGTTACTGATTTCAACCACAACCTCTCGCGACCGACCTAAAAAGGACCTTTCTTAGGTGAACCTGCAGTTCCCCTTCCATTCACACCAGAATGTCCTCATCGGAAAAAGTCGACCTTTAAGACCTTCCGTGTGTAAATACTGATAATTTTCCCGAAGGGTTTATATTATCTCGGTACAGAATATTCGTATATTCACGTGAGGACATCAGCAGGGAATTGGAAAAAATAAAAAAAGTCACTCTGTACAAAACAAGTCAACTATTGCTTTCAAAGGTAGTGGTACTCTTTCCACAACACAGTGGTAAACACATCATAAAAAAGCAAGTAAAAAAAGATATAATTACAAATATAATCACTTTTAGAGCAAGTGTCCTGAATATCTCAATGAATGGTGAACTTGACAAACTCTTTCAATCTCAAACTTCAGTTGTAAAATCCATAGAGTCTGAAAAAACACACGACCTAGGAGACCTACATCGAATGATAGAAAGTCTTGCAGATAAGGTGAGAATTTTGGAAGCAGATGCTGAAGAGGTGAAAGCCTTACAACACAAGGTGGGTTTGCTAGAATCTGACATTGTCCTACTTAAAAGAGATAATTCTAGGTTGAAACTGCTATTAGAAACATCTCCACCTCTCAATTCAGTGCTGTCACCTAACAACGATGATGTCCCTTCTATCACCAACCCTCAGGTTTTGCAAACTGGGTTTTCTGTCTCTACTCACAATTCCTTCAGTGCATTGAAAGACGAATGTGACAGTGGTAGGGAAGAAGAGGTAGATCCAGATAAAAGTGATAGTCAACAAGACAACCTGAATACACCATCTAGCATAATCAAATCGGTAACAGGTTACAAAATAGTGATGAAACAACAGCGTCCTTCCCCACTACTCTTAACAACACAACAACAGGCACTAACCAGAACAAGATTCTTCCCAGCACAAATAACCAACCTGGTAAAGAGTTGCAAAACAGCGAAGAAGATATAGAGCCCATCTCCACTACTCCTAACAACACAGCAACTATCACTAACCAGGACAACCAAATTACACCTTCCAGCACAAATAACCAACCCAGTAATAGGCTGCAAAACAATGAAGAAAACAGAAAAGACAAAATAGCAGCAGTCTCAATTCTAAACATTCCATCGAAGTCCTCTCCCCCACAGCCACAGTTACCCAATAATGCAAGTGCAAGGGTTACAGCTCAAATATATATTCGCATTCCTGGCAACCCCTTTGAGAGAGAGATACGTAATATATTGACAAATCAAGGCATCCCCTCTGAAGAAGTCTTGATTAAGGAGCTTTCTCGCAAACCAAATTGGGTTTCCTTCGCAATAACGATATCGAAAGGATTTGAATATGTGCCTTACAAACTGAATCAATGGCCTACAGGCACAATTGTCCAGCCATTTTGCAGGGGCAAACAATGGACACAACCTGGGTATTCTACAAAATATCCCAAACTACAGTCATACCAAAATAAACAGCAAAGAGCTAATGAAACAATCGCCTATCTGCGAAACTACAGAAAGAGACAAGATACAAACCTCTCTTATCGCCATCCACGCACAAGAGACTTCTCTTGGAGTGATGGCTCTTACAACCCTAGACACTCACCTAGGCATACAAACTTTGGGAAGGCCCGATCATACTATGGCATGTACTCAAACCAGCATTACCCATCCAATGGCAGGTACAGACACCAGGATCCATGGGCTAATCCCAGAACACACTAAAATGATGAATTCCCAGCAGAATCACACAGTCGAAACAAGTCATGGACTAACCCAAGAACAAACTACAACTATGACTATGGATACCACCCTAATGAAACATGGTAAGAATGTAACATTAGTACATGTGAACGCTCAGTCCCTGCTCGCTCATTTTGAAGAAATGATAATTCTAACAAAAGACTACAACATAGACATCCTCTGTGTAAGTGAAACTTGGCTTCCTCCTACAACTGAAAATAAATATGTGAATATCCCAGTTTAAAATATTTCGCAATGACCATGGCCGAGGGATTGGGGTCTGTATTTATGTTAGAAATTATCTTAGTGCATCAGAAATAAGCACAGGTTTAGAAAAAACTGAAGAGCTCGAAGATTTATGGATCACTGTGCAGTATCAGAAACTTCCATCTGTCATTGTAGGGTGTGTTTACCGTCACCCCAAAGCACCTACCAGTTCATTCAATCATCTGCTAGAAACATTCAGAAATATCTGTGCGCCATAAACCCATATACATACTGGGTGACTTTAATGATGACTTGCTCTCAGCAGATAACAAAATGAAAAGGGTGATCAACACTGTGAAGTTAACACAAGTAGTGACAAAACCGACCTGCATAACCCCTAATTCTAGGACTCTTATAGATCTGATAATAAAAAATAAAGTGGAAAGTATACCCTATTGGGATGTAGTTCCCTGCCCAATTGCAGACCACGAGCTGAACATTGTTATGCTAAACATAAACAAGCCCAAAAGGAAGCCTCTCTTCAAGACATTCTGGTGTCTAAAAAATTACTCCCCTGGTATCTTTTGTGAAACATTAATCAACAGCACAAATGTACTTAATAGAATTAAATACACAGATAACGTCGATTTGCAAGTTGAGATTCTAACAAAAGTCCTCCTTGAATGCTTAGATAGTTGTGCACCCATTGTAACAAGAAAAATAGCCCGCCCCTCAGCCCCCTGGCTAACTAATGACATCAAAGAGGCAATGCAAATCAGAAATCAAATACAAAAAGAGCTAAAAATTAATAGATATGATATGACTCTCCGAGAACGTTATAAATCAGAAGTGTGTCAGATCTCTCATCAATGTAAGTAAAAAGACTTTTACAAAAAACAATTTAATGACTCTAGACATGATACAGCAGCAACATGGAAAGTGATAAGAAGCATGATACCAAATGAAAAGAGTACCTCAGAAAGTTATGAAAATATTATAGAGTTGAAAGACAAAGCAGAAAACTTTAATAACTATTTTGCTAACGTTGGCAAAAATACCTACGAGAAAGCACAAGAAAACATCAACTCAGTGAATATGGGTAATTGCTTAAATGACAATTCTTCCGATGTAAACATAAGAGAGTACTTCAAGATAAATCCTATCGATTGTGCTACCCTAATTCTTACCATAAAGAGCCTAAGAAACTCTGGCTCTTATGGTCCAGATGGTATACCATTTCAGTTCATCAAAGATGCCCTACCCGTGATTGTATCTTTTATTCTAACTATTATGAACACTTCCATTGTTACTAAAAAGTTTCCTGACTCTTGGAAAATATCACATGTAATACCTCTGCATAAAAAGGGGGACAGAGAAGATGTGACAAACTATCGTCCCATTTCCCTGCTACCCATTTTCTCTAAAATATTAGTAAAAATTGTTGCATGCCAACTTATGTCATATTTAGAGTCAAATAGACTATTATCTATTAACCAACATGGTTTCAGACCGAAACCGCACTGCTCAAAGTTACGAATAGTATCTATAATAACATAGATATAAAATAAATATCTCTGCTTGTATTATTAGACATCAAAAGCCTTCGACAGTGTAAACCATGAAATCCTTTTAAGTAAATGTACTAACCTAAATATTGATCCGAGCTGGTTTAGCGAGTATCTATCTAATCGTAAACAGTCTATACGTCTTAACAACATTATCTCTATCCCAAAAAATGCATCATTTGGTGTTCCACAGGGATCAGTACTTGGTCCTATCCCCTTCTCCATCTACGTAAATGATCTATCTTCTTCATTTCTGACTGTCTAGTCGTACAATATGCAGATGACA
This sequence comes from Halocaridina rubra, assembly GCA_037179515.1. Classification (NCBI taxonomy): domain Eukaryota; kingdom Metazoa; phylum Arthropoda; class Malacostraca; order Decapoda; family Atyidae; genus Halocaridina; species Halocaridina rubra. Next base: position 6,148 of record JAXCGZ010005175.1, read on the forward strand.
CTCATTTCATGTAGCAGGTTGGCTCATGGCATCAGCCGCCCGTTGCAATACTACAGCTGAAGGTTTTTTGAACTTAAAAGGTCTGTCCAGGACAGTTCAATGTTAAGTCTTCCTTCAGTTACGGTTCTTTTTCTATGCCTACATCTACACTGAATATTCTTGGACATTCATCACATCTATTATCCCTTCACATCTGACAAGTCATTACACTCTCCATCTCTGTTTCTCTTTATGTATTCTTCGTGCCCAGGACCGATGAGGGCTGTTTTATTTTATAATTTTTTTTTTGGCCCGTCCTGGTGTCACAATCATTAAAAAAAAAAAAAATACTACTTCTTAGTGGTGATATTAATAATCTCCCTGAGCTAACTTTATGAGCAGAAAACGCTCTGTCAAAAATTAATACCTATTTCCAAGAAATTGGGCTGTTAATTAACGAAAGTAAAACACAATGCATGTTTATTGGTTCAAGGTTCCATATAGCACAAATTCCAGAAAACACAACAATTAATTTTTGCGACAATATTATCACACCTAGCAAAACAGTAAAAAATCTAGGAATTCACTTTGATAACTACATGTTGTTTGATTCCCACATAGACAAAGTATGCAAAAAGGTTACAGGAACATTAATGTACTTATCACATATAAAAGACATTTTTGAGACTACTACTTGAATAACTGTTGTTGAATCTCTAGCCCTAAGTCACATTAATTACTGCACAACTGTTTGGGGAGCTACCACTAAGACTCAGATAAATAGAGTACAGAAGCTTATTAATTTTGCAGCTCGAGTTGCCCTGGGAGGAATAAGAAATATGACCACATCACACCAGCCCCCGGGTGGCTGCAGCAGAAATAAGGTCGCTTATGCTATTTATGTTTTTGTATTCAAAATTTTGGACCATCATTATCCTAGCTGGCTATTTAATTTAAAGACAGTCAGGGATATAAGGGGAACCAACACTAGACAGAGCAGTGAGCTCTTTATTCACAGAACAAACACAGAAGCAGGTTCAAAGATGATCACTATCAAAGGGCCAACACTCTGGACCAATATTCCAGAGCATCTTGAAAATGCATCCTCCTTCACAGCTTTCAAAGGCAAACTATAAAGTTTTCTTTTGGACAAATAGTTGCTGCTCGTTAAGAACTAATTATTCTCATTGTAATGAAAACAAATATGGAAATGATGCCGACAATAACAGTACTGTGTATGGTGTTATTGTTGCTACATTATTATTAACATTATTATTAACATTTTTATTACAGCATTACTATATTCTATGAAAGCTACATTTGATTTAATTATGTGTATTGCCCTCTTATTTGTTAGTTTAATTACATGTCTACTTATAGGTTAATTTTACTTTATTATTGACATTGATGTTAAAATTTTTATTAAAGTATTATAATTTTCTAGGAAACCATTATTTAACAGTATGTATTACCCTCTTACTTATTAGTTCAATTATTATCTACTTATAAGTTACTTTTAGTTTGTATAAGAATAACCATTGTACAAAAATGGAAATAAATGTTTGTTTGTTTGTTTAATAAAAGCTGTTTTATCTTATTATTTTTTTGCCCATCCTGGTGTCACAATACTTTTGGGAAAAAAAAAATAATAAATAAAATCCGCGATAGGTGACCCGCAAAATAGCGAGAGATTACTGTATGTGTGTGTGTTTGTGTGTGTGTATATATATATATATATATATATATATATGTATATATATATATATATATATATATATATATATATATATATATATATATATATATATATATATATATATATATATATAATATGGTGGGAAACGCCCATTAAATAAAACAACGAAAATATACATATAAAAAATACTTATTAATTTCGTGACCTAAACTGGTCACCTTCTCAAAGTACCTTGAGAAGGTGACCAGATTAGGTCACGAAATTAATAAGTACTTTTTATATATATTTTTTCGTTGTTTTATTTAATGGGCTTTTCCTACCATTTTAGACTGTATGTTAGAAGTTCAGTGTTATATATATATATATATATATATATATATATATATATATATATATATATATATATATATATATATATATATATATATATATATATATATATATATATATATATATATGGTAGGAAAAGCCCATTAAATAAAACTACCAAAATATATATATAAAAATTACTTATTCATTTCGTGACCTAAACTGGTCACCTTCTCAAAGTACTTTGAGAAGGTGACTAGTTTAGGTCAAGAAATTAATAAGTACTATATATATATATATATATATATATATATATATATATATATATATATATATATATATATATATATATATATATATATATATATATATATATATATATATATATATATATATATATATATATATATATATATATATATATATATATATATATATATATATATATATATATATATATATATATATATTCGTTGTTATATTTAATGGGTTTTCCCTACCATTTTAGACTGTAAGTTAACAGTTCAGTGTTATATATATATATATATATATATATATATATATATATATATATATATATATATATATATATATATATATATATATATATATATATATATATATATATATATATATATATATATATATATATATATATATATATATATATATATGAATGCATTCTAACTGAATGCCACAATGTTCATATTACAGTCTCCCCAGCGTCACTCATGGTTTCGTTTTCATATTTAATTCAACTCCCAAATCTCATTCGGGACCAACAATAACCTAATAAGCACATTACCATATGTGAAAGCATGAATCATTTTTACCCCGAACAGGACTTGAAACCTGGGACGTATAATTTCTAAGCCAAGGCACTACCAACTACAACACAGAATGTTCATATTACAGTTTCAGCAACCTCACTCGTGGTTTTGTTTTCGCATTTAATTCAACTCCCAATCTCATTCGGGACCAACAATAACCAAATAAGCACATTACCATATGTGAAAATATGAATTATTTTTACCCTGACCGGGACTTGAACCTGGGACTTATAAGTACTAAGCCAAGGCGCGACCAACTACACCACAGAAAGTTAAAGGGAAACAAACCTTACAGCTAATATCTGCTATATTAGGAATGAACACATTAACACATTCTATCTGAATGCCGCAATATTCATATTACAGTATCCCCAACCTCACTCGTGGTTTTGTTTTCGCATTTAATTCAACTAACTATCTCATTCGGAACCAACAATAACCAAATAAGCACATTACCATATGTTAAAACATGAAACATTTTTATCCCAACCGGGACTTGAATCTGGGACTTATAATTACTCGGCTAAGGCGCTACCAACTACACCACAGAAGATTAAAGGGATACAAACCTTACAGTTTATATCTACTACATTAGGAATGAACACATTCTATCTGAATGCCACAATGTGCATATTACAGTTTCCACAACCTCACTCATGGTTTCATTTTTGTATTTAATTCAATTCCCAATCTTATTCGGGACCAACAATAACCAAATAAGCACATTACCATATGTAAAAACATGAATCAATTTTACCCCGACAGGAACTTGAACCTGGGACTTATAATTACTTGCCAAGGCGCTACCAACTACACCACAGAATGTTAGAGGGGAACAAACTTTGCAGCTTACATCTGCTATATTAGAAATGAACGCATTCTATCTGACTGCCACAATGTTCATATTACAGTTTCCCCAACCTCACTTGTGGTTTCGTTTTTGCATTTAACTCAACTCCCAATCTCATTCGGAACCAACAATGACCAAATATGCACATTACCATATGTGAAAACATGAATTATTTTTACCCCGACTGGGACCTGAACCTGAGACTTATAATTACTAAGCCAAGGCGCTAAAAACTACACCACAGAAGGTTAAACCGCGAGAGAGGTTGGGGAAACTGTAATATGAACACTGTGGCATTCAGCTAGAATGCGTTCTTTCCAAATATAGCAGATTTAAGCTGTTTCGGTTTATTTTCCTTTAACCTTCTGTGGTGTAGTTGGTACCGCCTTGGCTTAGTAATTATAAATCCCAAGTTTAAGTCCCGGTCGGGGTACAAATGAATCATGTTTTCACATTTGGTAACGTGCTTATTTGGTTATTGTTGGTCCTGCATGAGATTGGGAGTTGAATTAAATGCAAAAACGAAACCACGAGTGAGGTTGGGGAAACTGTAATACGAACATTGTGGCATTCAGATAGAATGCGTTCATACCTAGTATAGCAGATATAAGCTGTAAAGTTTATTTCCATTTCATCTTCTGTGGTGTAGATGGTAGCAACTTGGCTTAGTAATTATAAGTCCCAGGTTCAAGTCCCATTCGGGGTAAAAATGATTCATGTTTTTACATATGGTAATGTGCTTATTTGGTTATTGTTGCCTCTGAATGAGATTGGGAGTTGAGTTAAATGCGAAAACGAAACCACGAGTGAGGTTGGGGAAACTGTAATATGAACACTGTGGCATTCAGATAGAATGCGTTCATATCTAATATAGAAGATATAAGCTGTATGGTTTGTTTCCCTTTAACCTTCTGTGGTATAGTTGATAGCGCCTTGGCTTAGTAATACTGGGTTAGAGAGCATTATAATAACTGTTGTATATAACCCACTAAGGAACCAACATAGGCTAGCAGTTTATGAGGAAAGTCACATAGGTACTAATGAAGTCATAACTCAGTTGCTAACATAGCACGAGAGAGAAAATGTAAGATTTTGATTATGGGAGATTTTAATCATATAGAGAAAGAGTAAATATATCTTGACCCACAGCGTGGTGAGGACTCATTCGGGGCAAGATTCCTAGATTGTATACAAGGGAAATTCCTACATCAACACGTACTGAATCAAAAGAGGTCCATGGGTGAGGATGAGTCATCACTACTTGATCTAGTACTCACAGGTAATGTGTTGCATATTGAAAAAATCGAGTATGAACAACCAATTGGGAAGAGTGACAACTGTGTGTTGTTGATGGAGTATATCACTGAAGATGTTCTGCATGAGAGTAGAGGCAATGAGTACATAAGGAGGAACTATCCAAAAGGAGATTACATCAAAATGAATGAGCTTTTTGCAGTTATTGACTGGAGAACCTTATTTTACAACAGATCTGTACAAGAAATGTACATCTTTTTATGTGAATTATGGGAAGATAGTAGATTGCTGCATACCTGTCACCAAAGTAGTTGTAACTCATGCCAGAGAGAGATGGTTCAATAATTAGTGTAAAAGAGCAAAGGAGTGGAGAGACAAATGCTGGAAATGATAGAGGAGGAGAAAAAGCATAAATGCCTTGCACACCTATAAAAGAGCAAAAAATGATAACCTAAGTAAAAGAAGAGAGGCAGAGATAGACTATGAAAGGGATATCACCAAGAAGGCTAAAGAAAATCCCAAACTTTTCCACAGTTTTATCAGAAGAAAACTAACAGTAAAAGAACAGATTTTAAAGCTTTAGAGAGCGGATGGAAGCATCACTGAGACGAATGAAGGGATCTGCAAAGAATTGAACAATGAGATTCAGTCAACATTTACAGTAGAAAATATCCCATCTCCTCAGATTGCAGAGATAGAAACTCATGTGCCAATATTAGAGAACATCATCCTTTCAACCACAGAGGTATACAAAGCGCTGATTGAGTTAGATGTCCATAAAGCTACAGGTCCTAATGATGAATCTCCTCATGTACTTGAAAAATTCGCAAATTCAATATCAGTGGCACAGAATATCATATTTATAAAGTGGCTGGAGTCAGGGGAAATTCCAAGATGCTGGAAACAAGCGAACATGATACCTATTTTCATAAAGCAAAGAAGGGATATGGTTCTAAACTTTAGACCTGTTTCATTGACCAGCATAGTTTGCAACATAGCTTCAGAGAAGTTAGATCAACAGTAATAAACTTACTAGAATTTTATTATGAAGTAAACCGAATCTTACAGGAAAGAAAGGGCTGGGCAGATTATATATGCCTAGAATTCCAGAAAGCATTTGACACTGTCCCACACAGGAGACTTATTAAGAAGCTGCAAGCAATGGCTAAAATAGGTGGATATGTTTTGAAATGGACAAAACATACTTAGAAAAAAAGGAACACAGGGTTAGAGTAAGACACTCAGTGTCTGAATGAAGAAGAGTTATTAGTAGAGTTCCAGAGGGTTCAGTTTTAGGGCCACATTTGTTCCTTGTATATGTAAATGACCTACCAGATTCTGTAAATTCATTCATGAATATGTTTGCAGATGATGCAAAGTCTGTGAAGAGAGTAAGAAACGAGGACAATGGTAGAGAACTTCAGGAAGATCGAAATAGTCTGCATGAGTAGTCAAAAAAGTGGCAAATTAAATTCAATACTTCAAAATGTAAGGTAATGAGAATGGGTACAAGTGCAAGAAGGACCAAGCTTGACTACTCGGTGGCAGCAGTACAACTTTAAGATACAGAGAATAAGAGAGATCTATGAGTAAACATACTGGCCGATTTGTCTCCAGAAATGCATATAAATGGCATAGCAAGGGCAGCATATGCTTAATTAGCAAATGTAAGGTTAACCTTCAGGAATATGGACAGAGAAATGTTCAGAGATATTTATGTAATCACTTTGAGGCCAAAACTTGAATTTACAGCACCCATTTTGAATCCGACTTGAAAAGGCACGTAGTTAAGCAGTTCAAAAACATGCTACGAAACTGGTTCCAGAAATACGATTTCTCAGTTATGATGCGAGGCTGAGGGAAATAGATTTACCATCACTTGAATCTAAAAGATTGAGGAGTGATATGGTGACGGTTTTTAAATTCCTTCATGGTTATGACAGAGTGGACATGGATCAATATTTTTATATAGCTGGCACTAGAAGTAGAGGTCATAGTTCGAAGCTTCTTAAGAAAACTTCTTTGCAGGATGAAAGGAAGTAACTTTTCCAGTGTAAGAGTAATTGACAATTGTAATTCGCTAAGAGAGGAGGTAGTTAATGCTAAGTTAATTCATAGTTTTAAGAACAAATATGAAAAGTATCACGAAGTACAAAATAGAACCAACCAGTAGACAGGAAGTTACGAGCTTGAGGCTCTTTCCAATAAACACAATTAGGTAATTACATGATGATATAACCCCTCATATACTTAAGAAAAGCGCAAACTCAATATAAGTGGCAATAATTTTCATATTTAAAGTCACTGGAGACAGGGCAGATTCAAATATGCTGAAAACAAGCAAAAGTGATACCTACCATCTTCAAAAAGGGAAGGAGGTATGCGGCTCTAAACTATGCACCAGTTTCCTAGAAAAGCATAGTTTGCACAGTTATAGAGAAACTACTAAAGAAATATATCTCTCTTCACTTGGAAACCTGCAACTTTTGGTCAGCGAGATAAAATGGCTTCAGAGAAGGTAGATCAACAGTAACAAACTTATTACAATTTTATGATGACGTAAGCTGAATCTTACAGGAGAAAGAGGGCTGGGCAGATTGAATATTCCGAGACTTCCACAAAGCATTTGACACTGTTCCACGTGGGAGACTTATTAAGAAGCTGCAAACAATGGCTAGAATAGGTGGAAAAGTCTTAGAATGGATAAAAACTTACTTAGAAGGAAGAGAACAGTGGGTTAGAGTAAGAAACTCAGTGACTGAATGGAGAAGAGTTATTAGTGGAGTTCCACAAGGCTCAGTTTTAGGGCCACTTTTATTCCTTGTATATGTAAATGACCTATCAGTCTGTAAATTAATTCATGAATATGTTTCCAGATGATGCAAAGATTGTGAGGAAAGTAAGAAACGAGAACAATGGTAGGGAACTTCATGAAGATCTAAATAGTTTCCATGAGTGGTCAGAAAAGTGCCCAATGAAATTCAATACTTCTAAATGTAAGGTAAAGAGAATGGGTACAAGTGAAAGAAGCCCCAAGCTTCACTAGTCGGTGACAGGAGTACAATTTCAAGAGAAAGAAAATGAGAGATATCTAGGACTAAACATACTGGCAGTTTGTCTCCAAAAATACATATAAATGGCATAGTAAGGGCAGCATATGCTTTCTTATAAAATATAAGGGTAGCCTTCAGGCACATTGATAAGGAAATGTTCAGAAATATTTATGTAACCTATGTGCGGCCAAAACTTGAAGCCCCCTTTTTTAATCTGCACTTGAAAAAGCACGTAGCTAAGCTTGATAAAGTTCAAAGACATGCCACAAAACTGGTGCCAGAAATACACAATCTAAGTGATGATGAGAGGCTGAGGGAATTACTTACCATCACTCGAAGCTAGAAGATTGAGGGGGATATGGTGACAGTCTTTAAATTCCTTCATGGTTATGATAGAGTGGATAGGGATCGATATTTTGATATGGCTGGCTCTAAAACTAGAGGTCATAGTTTGAAGCTTTGTAAGAAAATTTCTTTGCAGGACATAAGGAAGTACTTTTTCAGTGTACGAGTAGTTAATAATTGTAATTCTCTAGGCGAGGGGGTAGTTAATGCTAACTCAATCCATACTTTTAAGGACAGGTATGATAAGTATCACTAAGTACAAAATGGACCCGATCGGGAGACGGGAAGACACGAGCTAAGCTCTTTTCCGTAAGCACAATTAGGTAATCACATACACACTATTGACCCGTTTCTTTGAGCAGCAAAGCTTCCAAAGTTATGGAGAAACTACTTAGGAAACATATCTTTCTTCACTTGGAATCCTTCAACTTTTTGTCAGTGGGACAACATGGCTTCAAAAAAGGTAGATCCACAGTAACAAACTTATTACAATTTTATAATGAGTCTAGCCGAATCTTACAGGAAAGAGAGGGCTGGGCAGATTGCAATTTTCTGAGCTTCCAGAAAGCATTTGACACTGTCCCACATGGGAGAATTATTAAGAAGCTGCAAGCAATGGTAATATGTGGATATGTCTTGGAATGGATAAAAACATACTTAGAAGGAAGGGAACAGAGGGTTTTAGCAACTTTCTGTCTGAATGGAGAAGAGATAAGAGTGAAGTTCCACAGGATTCAGTTTTAGGGCCACTTTTGTTCCTAGTATATGTATATGACCTACCAGTCTGTGAATTCATTCATGAAAATTTATGCAGATGATGCAAAGAATGTATTAAAAAAAAAAAGTAAGAAACGAGAACAAAGGTAGAGAGCTTAAGGAAGATCTAAATAGTCTGCATGAGTAGTCAGAAAAAAGGCTAATGAAATTCAGTACTTCAGAATATAAGGTAATGAGAATGGGCACAAGTGCAAGAAGGCCCAAACATGGCTACTAGGTGGCAGGAGTAGAACCTCAAGATACAGAGAATGAGAGAGATCTAGGAGTAAACGTACAGACAGATTTGTCTCCAAATATGCATATAAATGGCATAGTAAGGGCAGCATATGCTTTCTTAGCAAATGTAAGGGTAGCCTTCAGCCACATGGACAAGGAAATAGTCAGAATTATTTATGTAACATACGTGAGGCAAAAGGTCAAATATGCAGCCCCCTTTTGGAATCCACACTTCAATAAGGACATAGTTATATTGAAAAAGGTTCGAAAACATGCCACAAAACTGGTGCACGAAAATACGCAATTTGAGTATGATGAGAGGTTGAGGGAATTAGACTTACCATCACTCGGAGCTAGAAGATTTAGGGATATGGTGACGGTTTTAAAATTACTTCATGGTTGTGACAGAGTGGATAGAGATCGATATTTTGATATGGCTGGAACTATAACTGGAGCTCATAGTTTGAAGCTTTGTAAGAAACATTCTTTGTTGGATGTAAGGATGTACTTTTTTAGGGAAGAGTAGTTGATAACTGGAATGTGCTAAGCGAGTAGGTAGTAAATGCTAACTGAATCTATAGTTTTAAGAACAAGTATGATAAGTATCATTAAGTACAAAATGGAACCGACCAGGAGACAGCAAGTTACGAACTTGGGGCTCTTTCCCGTAAAAAAAAAAAACACACACACACACACACACACACTGGAGTCAGGGTAGATTCCAAGATGCTGGAAAAAAGCAAACGTGGTACCTATCTTCAAAAAGGGAAGGAGGGATAACGGCTCTAAACTATAGACCAGTTTCCTTACCCAGCATAGTTTGCAAAGTTATGGAGAACTATTAAGGAAACATATCTCTCTTCACTTGGAAACCTTCAACTTTTTGTTAGTGAGGCAACATGGCTTCAGAGAAGGTAGATCAACAGTAACAAATTTATTAGAATTTTATGATGAGGTAAGCCAAATCTTACAGGAAAGAGAGGACTGGGCAGATTGTATATTCCTAGACTTCCAGAAAGCGTTTGACACTGTTCCACATGGGAGACTTATTAGGAAGCTGCAATCAATGGCTAGAATAGGTGAAAATGTTTTGGAATGGATAAAAACTTACTTAGAAGGAAAGGAACAGAGGGTTAGAGTAAGACACCCAGTGTCTGAATGGAGAAGAGTTAGTAGTGGAGTTCCACAGGGTTCAGTTTTAGGGCCACTTTTGTTTCTTGTATATGTAAATGACCTACCAGAGTCTGTAAATTCATTCATGAATATGTTTGCAAATGATGCAAAGATTGTGAAGAAAATAAAAAACGAGAACAATGGTAGAGAACTTCTGGAGGATCTAAATAATCTGCATGAGTGGACAGAAAAGTGGCTAATGAAATTAAATACTTCAAAATGTAAGGTAATGAGAGTGGGTACAAGTGCAAGAAGGCCCAAGCTTGACTACTCGGTGGCTGGAGTACAACTTCAAGAGACAGAAAATGAGAGAGATCTAGGAGTAAACATACTGGCAGATTTGTCTCCAGAAATACATATAAATGGCATAGTAAGGGCAGCATATGCATTCTTATCAAATGTAAGGGTAGCCTTCAGGCACATGGACAAGGAAATGTTCAGAAATATTTATGTAACCTATGTGAGGCCAAAACTCGAATATGCAGCCCCCTTTTGGAATCCGCACTTGAAAAAGCACATAGCTAAGCTTGAAAAAGTTCAAAGACATGCCACGAAACTGGTGCCAGAAATACGCAATCTCAGTTATGATGAGAGGTTGAGGAAATTAGACTTACCATCACTCGAAGCTAGAAGAGTGAGGGGGGATATGGTGACAGTCTTTAAATTCCTTCATGGTTATGATAGAGTGGATAGGGATCGATATTTTGATATGGCTGGCTCTAGAACTAGAGGTCATAGTTTGAAACTTCGTAAGAAAACTTCTTTGCAGGATGTAAGGAAATACTTCTTCACTGTAAGAGTAGTTGATAATTGGAATTCGCTAAGCGAGGA
>JAXCGZ010005176.1:0-7500 GCA_037179515.1 Halocaridina rubra
ATATATAAACAGTTACTGTTTGATATTTTTATTAAATTTCATATAAGCTTTGTATGTATTACGGAGTCTAGAGTTAAATGGGTTTAAAATTGTTTTCATTATGGTATATAAGAGTATTAATGTTTATTTGTTTTTAATATTGATAAATAGCCTCTTGTAATTAGTACTTTCTCTAGAAGTGCTTGACTTAGCTACGAATATAACTAAATTACTAGACAATATTACAATGTTTGTATGTTATATTTCAATGGCTATATTTGCATACAATATCCCTTTCTCTATTTATTTGCAGTTAAACGCATTATAGCTCATAATTAATTGCTTAAATTAATATATTTCTTAATTATTAGTAAATATTTTATGAAAGGTAAAGTGAATGTATTAATTGTTTTTAATTTCTATTGGAAGAGTGCTTTTTAACATATTTTTCCATGAGTCAATACTAGAGATTAGTCAGCGAAAATGTCTTGAACAGGCTTCCCCCCCCCCTCCGCATGGCTTCGTTTTATTATTTATGTCTGTGATACGTATGTGGACAAATGGGATATGAATGTGTCTGAATTAATGCAATCTGGAAGGACTCAGTCATGGTTGTTAAATTAACAAAATGCAGAAATAGTGGTAGATTTAGATTAATTATAGTTAAATGTTTACTTATGTTATTTGAGATTCCTGAAACAGTAGTTTATTATTAATTATGGATTTGAATATGCTAATAATGAATATTTATGTAATAATATTAAGTTGATTAAATTCATTTACTACATTGTAATTTTTATAAAAATGTTAATTGATATTTTTAATGATTATTTGCTGACAAGACTACGTTTATGTTAGTAGTCACCATGGCTCAAGAAGTAGCGTCCACGACTTTAAGGCATCAGATCGAGGGTTTGCAACCCGTCACGGTCTGTGGTTAGCAAGGGCATGCACTCAGGGTACCGATTACATAAGCCAAAAAAGTACTTCGCTAGAAGGCAACCGTCCTAGCCCTTGGTAGAAGAGGGAGTCCGTGACGTAAATCTGGAACAATACGTTTATGTTGCCGTGTCATAATAGTTGCTATCTGTTTCTGTAATGACATATTATTCAACTCTTATGGCCTAGCTTATGCTAAATATATATGTAAGGACATTGTATGAGAAAAAAAATATTAATATTGGTACCTTTATAGTATAAGAAAATATCTCATTATGATACTTGTTAAAAATGTTTTAAATACCCCCAAATATTTGATATGATAATGCATTGTCTGATATATGTTCTTTAATAAAGCTATGATGCTCTTGTTTATTTGTAAACTTATTGTATCCACTATGGTAAAAATCTTGAATACTTAAAGTTACTGATGATTATAATTCTGAAACAAGTTGTAGAGGAAACAAGGAGTATAATAAATTTGTTTTTCCAATGCTTATTTTTTATATGTGTATTATTAAGATAGCTAAGTAAAACACGTTTCCTTCGATGCTTGTAGTCATTAATCAATAGTGTTATAAATACAGTGATTAATACTCTTGTTTCCTTCAGAGAGTTCATTGCTTAATTAGTGGTCTCCAAATGACGATTTTCTGGCTGTCTGATGGTTTCATTAAATAATGGCTGAAGAGGAATTGTGTATAAGGTAGAACCATATCCCTTTAAGGCTGAGATATATTGGAGTAATATAATTGGATTTGCAATAAAAGTAGTGTAGATTCTATTTGCCAATGTTAATAAGATATATTATGAGACATATACAATTGGATCTTTGACTTTTTCATGAAATCATGAGATCTGCGGTTGAATATTCTTCATAAATCATGTGTGCACAGCAACGTTAGGTTTTGAGTCGTGTTCAAGAAAAGCTTTGATATTTATCAATTCTATCTTTCTCCATTATAAGTCAGCCTACAATGTTTCTGCTTACAACCAAAATGTAGTAATGATGCAATTGCAGATTAAAAATAGGGTAAAGGCATTGTATGAGAATTAATGTATGTGGTGTTTACAAAGTTATGAATTGTACGAAGTATTAGAGCTACTAATTATACTTTTTTTTATTTATGAGAGTGACACCGTGACAGGCAAAAACTTTCCTCATCAAAACAAGGTCCCGCCATGAGAAAACACCAACACGAAGGGAAAGAAAAAGGTTAAGGACTTATCATTCTGAAAAATAATAATATTTTTTATTTAGATATAAAGCAATTCTTTGTTGCAGTACCGTAAGATAATTTAGCAACATCCTCATTATTATTGCCACAAATATGAAAATTAACTATTAAGAGGATTATAAAAACATGTTTATGTGCATAAATAAGTATACTTGGATATCTATGTCTGATCATTAGAGACCGGAACTTTAGGCAAATTGATATAAATGCTTATTTTTAATAATTTGAACATATTTCCAGTTAATATGTCTAGTCAAAGGATAATTGCTTAAACTGCCTATTTCTGTGTTTTCAGGATCGTCTCTGAAGTTTATATGAGACTGAAGCTGTTGTAACCGCGTTATTCTATGCAACGTAATAACTACTAAAATACATTAGTGCACAGTCTAATTCAAATACGTTAGAGAAAACACTCAAGCATCACACACGAGATAAAGATGCAACAAAAACGAACAACGAACTGCTTCTCACACATGCAAGCCTTTGCAGTCCACTGTCACACTCTCTCTCGGCATGACATTCATACGATGTACTACAGCCGTAGTAATAGTAGCAAATGCTAATACAAAACGCACGTCTGACACAGAGACATTCCTCCATTTCCAAACGTAGTTCAGCAGTACACCTTTAACTGAGCGTCAGTGATAATGCCCAAAGTTGCTGCCACACCTACTAAGAAACTTAATGATTGGTTCAAAATGAGTTTGGAAATCATGCGTTTACTTCTGATGGTTCTGTGTTGTTTTGCAAATGATTTGAAAAAGCTGTTAATTCGGAAAAGCGTTATTTTGTTATCCAATATATACAGACAGCTAAGAACAAAAGTGCAATAGCCAAAAGTCAGCGTAAACAAGAACAGCCTTGCATAGAGACAAATTTTGTTGCCGGATCTATTCGAAATCCACAATTTTCAATAGATTTGTGCAAAACCTTTATTGACGCAGGGATTCCATTATGAGAGTTAGAAAATCAGTCTCTCAGAGAATTTCTAAAAGAGTACATAAAAGAAAATATCCCAAGTGAATCTTCTTTGTGAAAAACATATTTAGAAGACATTTACATGATAGTTATGCAATATTGGAGATGAAGTAAAAAGAAAAAATCTGGATATCATTTGATGAGACGACTGATGCTGTTAGAAGATAGGTTGCAAATGTGATAATAGGAGCAATGGAAGTCAACCAGCAATCAAAAATTTTATTATTGGCGTCAGAAGTATAGGCAAACAGTTCAACTATAGCACAGTTGATTACAAATTCTCTTTCGTTACTTTGGCCAAAAGGAGTAAATCACAATAAGGTTCTGGTATTTGTGAGCGATGGAGCTCCCTACATGAAAAAGACAGCAGAGCAGAAGCTTTAAAGTTCTGTTTCCGAAAATGTTGCTTGTTACGTGTTTGGAGCATGCACTCCATCGAATTTTGTGAAGAAATACGTAAGTTGTTCCCTGATGTAGACCGAATGATTTCTAATGGAAAGATTTTGCTCAAAGCTCAGTCAAGAGTAAAAACCTTCAACGAAATGGCTCCAGAACTTTCGCTGACTCCACAACCAGAAATGAGAAAATGGGGAACTTGAGTATCAGCAGCTCTATAGTCTGGATGAGAAGGATGCATCATCTATTCATATTGCAAAGTCTTTCGTGCAAAAACAATCAATGCAAAATGATCTCTCATTCATTACTGCATCTTTTTCAAATATACCCAAAGCGATAGTTGCACTGGAACAACAAAATTTGACTTTGGTAAATTCTTTGCAGCTGTTTATGGATATAATTGAGGAAATTGATCAAGTCCCAGGTGATAATGGGAAATTGGTTAAACAAACGAGTTCAAAAGTAATGTTGGTCAATACCGATTTAGCTCAACTAAGAAACATAGCAATGGTTCTTGTAGGTGAGAGCGATGCAGATGTAGTGGATATGAATCCAGATATTATTGCATATAATCACTATGCAACAATTACTTCAATAAAAGTGGAGAGATCATTATCCTTACTAAAGCACCTCCTCAGTGATCGAAGACATAACCTGTCCTTTGACAATCTAAAAAAGTTACTCACTGTAATGTGCAATTCAAAGAAATTTTGATGTTCTGGCATTATTCTAAATTTGCTTGATTTCTATTTTTAAACCAATAACTAGTGCTAAGGCCTCTGTATGCCACCAATTTTGAGACTGAAAATGAACGCTTATTTTCACATATTTTGCATTTTATTGTACCTTTTTGCCTGTTTATTTATTTTTTTTAGTGCCTAACTTCCGGTCATTGAAAATTGCTTTTATTATTTTAATAATTATGTTTATTATTATTATTTTTTTCATTATAATTGTTATTATTGTTACTATTATTATTATAATATTTATTATTATTTTTATTATTGTTACTATTATTATTATAATATTTATTATTATTTTTATTATTATTATTATTATTATTATTATTATTATTATTATTATTATTGATTATTATTATTATTATTATTATTATTATTATTATTATTATTATTATTATTATTATTATTATTATTATTATTATTATTATTATTATTATTATTATTATTATCATTATTATTATTATTATTAATATTGTTATTATTATTATTATTATTACTATTATTATTATTATTATTATTATTATTATTATTATTATTATTATTATTATTATTATTATTATTATTAGTTTTATTATTATCATTATTATTATAATTTTTATTATTATTATTATTATTATTATTATTATTATTATTTTTATTATTATTATTATATTATTATTATTATTATTATTATTATTATTATTATTATTATTATTTTTATTATTATTATTATTATTATTATTATTATTATAATTATTATTATTTTTATTAGTATCATTATTATTATTAATATTGTTATTATTATTATCATTATTATTATTATTATTATTATAATTATTATTATTATTATTATTATTATTATCATTATTATTATTATAATAATTATTATCATTATTATTATTATTATCATTATTATTATTATTATTATTATTATTATTATTATTATTATTATTATTATTATTATTATTATTATTATTATTATTAATTACTATTATTATCAATATTATTATTATAATTATTATTATTATTATTATTATTATTATTATTATTATTATTATTATTATTATCATTATTATTATTATTATAATTATTATTATTATTATTATTATCATTATTGTTATTATTATTATTATTATTATTATTATTATTATTATTGTTATTATTATTATTATTATTATTATTATTATTATTATTGTTATTATCATTATTATTATTTTTATTATCATCATTACTATTATTATTTTTATTATAATTATTATTATTATTATTATTATTATTATTATTATTATTATTATTATTATTATTATTATTATTACTATTTTTATTATTGTTATTATTATTATTATATTACTATTATTATTATTATTATTATTATTATTATTATTATTATTATTATTATTATTATTATTATTATTATTATTATTATTATTATTATTATTATCATTATTATTATTATTATTATTATTATTATTATTATTATTATAATTATTATTATTATTATTATTATTATTATAATGATGATGATTATTATTATTGTTATTATTATTATTATTATTATTATTATTATTATTATTATTATTACTATTATTATTATTATTATTATTATTATTATTATTATCATTATTATTATTATTATTATTTTTATTATTATTATTATTATTATTATTATTATTATTATTATTATTATTATTATTATTATTATTATTATTATTATTATTGTTATTATTATTATTATCATTATTATTATTATTGTTATTAGTATTACTATTATTATTTTTATTATTATTATCGTTATTATCAATTTCATTATAACTATTATTATTATTATTATTAATATTATTATTATTATTATTATTATTATTATTATTATTATTATTATTATTATTATTATTATTATTATTATTATTATTATTATTATTATTATTATTATTATAATTATTATTATTATTATTATTATTATTATTATTATTATTATTATTATTATTATTATTATTATTATTATTATTATTATTATTATTATTATTATTATTTTTATAATTGTTATTAGTATTATTATTATTATTATTATTATTGTTATTATTATTATTATTATTTTTATTATTATTATCATTATTATTATTATTATCATCATATATTATTATTATTTTAATTATTATTATTATTATTATTATTATTATTATTATTATTATTATTATTATTATTATTATTATTATTATTATTATTATTATTATTATTATTATTATTGTTATTACTATTATTATTATTATTATTATTATCATTATTATTATTATTATTATTATTATTATTATTTTTATTATTATTATTATTACATTTATTGTTATTATTATTATTACTATCATTATTTTTATTATTATTAATATTATTATTATTATTATTATTATTATTATTATTATTATTATTATTATTATTATTATTATTATTATTATTATTATTATTATTATTGTTAGTATTGTTATTATTATTATTACCATCACTATTTTCATTATTATTATTAGTGTTGTTGTTGATATTATTGTTATTATTATTATTATTACCATTATTATTATATTATTATTATTATTATTATTATTATTATTATTATTATTATTATTATTATTATTATTATTATTATTATTATTATCATTATTATAGTTTTTATTATTAATATTATTATTATTATTATTATTATTATTATTATTATTATTATTATTATTATTATTATTATTATTATTATTATTATTATCATTATTATTATTATTTTTATTATTATTATTATTATTATTATTATTATTATTATTATTATTATTATTATTATTATTATTATTATTATTATTATTATTATTATTATTATTATTATTATTATTATTATTTTATTATTATTATCATTATTATTATTATTATTATTATTATTATTATTATTATTATTATTATTATTATTATTATTATTATTATTATTAATATTATTATCATTATAATCATCATTATTATTATTATTATTATTATTATTATTATTATTATTATTATTATTATTATTATTATTATTATTATTATTATTATTATTATTATAATTATTATTATTATCATTATTATCATTATTAATATTTAGATTATTATTATGATGTCTGTGTTTGTGTATGTGTGTTTGCATTGTTTTACATATATGAATTTGTGCTTATAATATTTGTAAGGAAACACATCTCTTAGTTTCGAAAATTAAATGTTTTCTTGCTTATAAAGGTAAAACTTTTCAT
>JAXCGZ010005176.1:15000-17407 GCA_037179515.1 Halocaridina rubra
TTAACTGGAAACATGTTCAAATTATTAAAAATAGGCATTTATATCAATTTGCCTAAAGTTCCGGTCTCTAATGATCAGACATAGATATCCAAGTATACTTATTTATGCACATAAACATGTTTTTATAATCCTCTTGATAGTCAATTTTCATATTTGTGGCAATAATGATGAGGATGTTGCTAAATTATCTTACGGTACTGCAACAAAGAATTGCTTTATATCTAAATAAAAAATATTATTATTTTTCAGAATGATAAGTCCTTAACCTTTTTCTTTCCCTTCGTGTTGGTGTTTTCTCATGGCGGGACCTTGTTTTGATGAGGAAAATTTTTGCCTGTCACGGTGTCACTCTCATAAATAAAAAAAAAGTGTAATTAGTAGCTCTAATACTTCGTACAATTCACAACTTTGTAAACACCACATACATTAATTCTCATACAATGCCTTTACCCTATTTTTAATCTGCAATTGCATCATTACTACATTTTGGCTGTAAACAGAAAAATTGTAGGCTGACTTATAATGGAGAAAGATAGAATTGATAAATATCAAAGCTTTTCTTGAACACGACTCAAAACCTAACGTTGCTGTGCACACATGATTTATGAAGAATATTCAACCGCAGATCTCATGATTTCATGAAAAAGTCAAAGATCCAATTGTATATGTCTCATAATATATCTTATTAACATTGGCAAATAGAATCTACACTACTTTTATTGCAAATCCAATTATATTACTCCAATATATCTCAGCCTTAAAGGGATATGGTTCTACCTTATACACAATTCCTCTTCAGCCATTATTTAATGAAACCATCAGACAGCAAGAAAATCGTCATTTGGAGACCACTAATTAAGCAATGAACTCTCTGAAGGAAGCAAGAGTATTAATAACTGTATTTATAACACTATTGATTAATGACTACAAGCATCGAAGGAAACGTGTTTTACTTAGCTATCTTAATAATACACATATAAAAAATAAGCATTGGAAAAACAAATTTATTATACTCCTTGTTTCCTCTACAACTTGTTTCAGAATTATAATCATCAGTAACCTTAAGTATTCAAGATTTTTACCATAGTGGATACAATAAGTTTACAAATAAACAAGAGCATCATAGCTTTATTAAAGAACATATATCAGACAATGCATTATCATATCAAATATTTGGGGGTATTTAAAACATTTTTAACAAGTATCATAATGAGATATTTTCTTATACTATAAAGGTACCAATATTGATATTTTTTTCTCATACAATGTCCTTACACATATATTTAGCATAAGCTAGGCCATAAGAGTTGAATAATATATGTCATTACAGAAATAGAAAGCAACTATTATGACACGGCAACATAAACGTATTGTTCCAGATTTACGTCACGGACTCCCTCTTCTACCAAGGGCTAGGACGGTTGCCTTCTAGCGAAGTACTTTTTTGGCTTATGTAATCGGTACCCTGAGTGCATGCCCTTGCTAACCACAGACCGTGACGGGTTGCAAACCCTCGATCTGATGCCTTAAAGTCGTGGACGCTACTTCTTGAGCCATGGTGACTACTAACATAAACGTAGTCTTGTCAGCAAATAATCATTAAAAATATCAATTAACATTTTTATAAAAATTACAATGTAGTAAATGAATTTAATCAACTTAATATTATTACATAAATATTCATTATTAGCATATTCAAATTCATAATTAATAATAAACTACTGTTTCAGGAATCTCAAATAACATAAGTAAACATTTAACTATAATTAATCTAAATCTACCACTATTTCTGCATTTTGTTAATTTAACAACCATGACTGAGTCCTTCCAGATTGCATTAATTCAGACACATTCATATCCCATTTGTCCACATACGTATCACAGACATAAATAATAAAACGAAGCCATGCGGAGGGGGGGGGGAAGCCTGTTCAAGACATTTTCGCTGACTAATCTCTAGTATAGACTAATGGAAAAATATGTTAAAAAGCACTCTTCCAATAGAAATTAAAAACAATTAATACATCCACTTTACCTTTCATAAAATATTTACTAATAATTAAGAAATATATTAATTTAAGCAATTAATTATGAGCTATAATGCGTTTAAATGCAAATAAATAGAGAAAGGGATATTGTATGCAAATATAGCCATTGAAATATAACATATAAACATTGTAATATTGTCTAGTAATTTAGTTATATCCGTAACTAAGTCAAGCACATCTAGAAAAAGTACTATTGCAAGAGTCTATGTTAGTGCAATAGTTAAAAACAGATAATCATTAGTTACTATTATATTCCATAATCAAAGCAATTATTAACCCATTTCACTTTACACTCATTAATACATACAAAGCTTATCTGAAATTTAATAAAAATATCAAAACAGTAACTGTTTATATAT
>JAXCGZ010005177.1:5000-17374 GCA_037179515.1 Halocaridina rubra
GGTGGTTTCCCTTTGATTAGGATTTGTGACTTTAACAAGAGACAATATGATGGATGTGCCTTATGGATAAGCTTTGCCTTTATTTATGCTGATTGCATATAGTGTGTGCCTGCAAGTCAAGTATTATAAACATCGGAATCGTTGTAGTTCATCTCGTTATCGAGGAGAGAGAGAGAGAGAGAGAGAGAGAGAGAGAGAGAGAGAGAGAGAGAGAGAGAGAGAGAGAGAGAGAGAGAGAGAGAGAGAGAGAGAGAGAGAGAGAGAGAGAGAGAGAGAGAGAGATCATAGGTGATGCATTTCAGAAAAAGGAACAATTCTCCAAAATCACACCTATCCATCATGGACACTTCTTTGGCTAAAAATAAAATGAGTAAAAGAAGTTTCACTTCTGGGTCTCTGTGATTCTGAAAACTTGTTACTTTTTCTCTTTTTTTTTTCTGAGCTGAATCCCCCTTTTCATCTGTCTCGATTATACGACACTTTGCAACGATTTTATGTTTCTGTTTTCATCACAGATAAAATGGAGACAAGAGGCAGTCACATTGAAAATAGGAGAGCAATTACCGGAGACACTTCTGTCTCTTTAAGTTATAATCTTCATTTTAGAATTGCTCCGGTTTTACCTCACGGACTCCCTTTTCTACCAAGGGCTAGGACGGTTGCCTTCTTGCGAAGGACTTGTTTTGGCAGATGTAATCGTTACCCTGAGTGCATGTCCTTGATAACCTCAAACCCTAACGGGGCGCGAACCCTCGACCTGACGCCTCAAAGTCGCGGACGCCACCGCTTGAGCCAAGGTGACTACTATAATCTTAATCTTAGAAGAATTAGCATACTAATATTCACGTCCCTTTCTTGAAGTTCATCCTCTCTCTCTCTCTCTCTCTCTCTCTCTCTCTCTCTCTCTCTCTCTCTCTCTCTCTCTCTCTCTCTCTCTCTCTCTCTCTCTCTCTCTCTCTCTCTCTCTCTCTCTCTCTCTCTCTCTCTCTCTCTATATATATATATATATATATATATATATATATATATATATATGTGTGTGTGTGTGTGTGTGTGTGATTACCTAATTGTGATTACCTAATTGTGTTTACGGGAAAGAGCCCAAAGCTCGTATCTTCCCGTCTCCTGATCGGTTCCATTTTATACTTAGTGATACTTATCATACCTGTCCTTAAAACTATGGATTGAGATAGCATTAACTACCTCCTCGCTTAGCCAATTCCAATTATCAACTACTCTTACACTGAAAAAGTATTTCCTTACATCCTGCAAAGAAGTTTTCTTACGAAGCTTCAAACCATGACCTCTAGTTCTAGAGCCAGCCATATCAAAATATCGATCCCTATCCACTCTATCATAACCATGAAGGAATTTAAAGACTGTCACCATATCCCCCCTTACTCTTCTAGCTTCGAGTGATGGTAAGTCTAATTCCCTCAGCCTCTCATCATAACTGAGATTGCGTATTTCTGGCACCAGTTTCGTGGCATGTCTTTGAACTTTTTCAAGCTTAGCTATGTGCTTTTTCAAGTGCGGATTCCAAAAGGGGGCTGCATATTCGAGTTTTGGCCTCACATAGGTTACATAAATATTTCTGAACATTTCCTTGTCCATGTGTCTGAAGGCTACCCTTACATTTGATAAGAATGCATATGCTGCCCTTACTATGCCATTTATATGTATTTCTGGAGACAAATCTGCCAGTATGTTTACTCCTAGATCTCTCTCATTTTCTGTCTCTTCAAGTTGTACTCCAGCCACCGAGTAGTCAAGCTTGGGCCTTCTTGCACTTGTACCCATTCTCATTACCTAACATTTTGAAGTATTGAATTTCATTAGCCACCTTTCTGACCACTCATGCAGATTATTTAGATCCTCCTGAAGTTCTCTACCATTGTTCTCGTTTTTTACTCTCTTCACAATCTTTGCATCATCTGCAAACATATTCATGAATGAATTTACAGACTCTGGTAGGTCATTTACATATACAAGGAACAAAAGTGGCCCTAAAACTGAACCCTGTGGAACTCCACTACTAACTCTTCTCCATTCAGACACTGAGTGTCTTACTCTAACCCTCTGTTCCCTTCCTTCTAAGTAAGTTTTTATCCATTCCAAAACATTTCCACCTATTCTAGCCATTGATTGCAGCTTCCTAATAAGTCTCCCATGTGGAACAGTGTCAAACGCTTTCTGGAAGTCTAGGAATATGCAATCTGCCCAGCCCTCTCTTTCCTGTAAGATTTGGCTTACCTCATCATAAAATTCTAATAAGTTTGTTACTGTTGATCTACCTTCTCTGAAGCCATGTTGCCTCACTGACAAAAAGTTGAAGGATTCCAAGTGAAGATCGGTAATTTTGTCCAAGAGAGAGTAATAGCATTGTCTTAAGATCTTGAATCCAGTGAACAATTTTATTTTGTTTATATAATGTTCAAAAGAAAGTAGTGGGAGTTATTGACAGGCAAATGATTACTCTCATGATAAGATATGTTCCCCAAACTCTCTTTGATAGCCTTGTGATAGCTTACAGCAAACTGTCCTCATGACCCGCTGTTGCTAAACCACAAACCTGCCCCATTAATCTGCAGATAATAAGTTTGAAATACAAAAAGCTTATCTTCTATACATGCAGAACTGAATTTCCTGAAGATGCTATTAAACTTCCTATAAAAAGTGATTAATATCATCTGCATTGTGTTTAGAGTATTTATTGATTATAAAACCGAGATACTTATTATAACTTTCAACATGAAAGGTTTTTTTAGTGGTTCTTCACTTCTTTTTAATATTTTTGTTTAGAACAGATTTACATCTACTAGGACTGAAAATCATGAATTAAGAATTTGATACATTAAATTTCAAATCCAACATGTTTGTTACGTTATATGCTTTGCCAATTAATACCTGAAGACGTATAGCTGATGGATGGGGCTAGGATTGAAATATCATCAGCATAAGCTATTACATTAGATATTATAATACCTAATTAATAACCGATAAGCGTAATAAAAGCTTTTTTTTTTAATTGAAGCATAAATACGAAGAGAGAGTAACAATCGTGATAAAATTCCTCCTTTTGCCAGACACCATTATTACATTTCCTCCATTCTTCAGAAAGATAACAGACCTAAACCTTAAATTTGCCATAATCTGATTTTGCAATTATAAATGTTTAATCACTCTCACATAGAAGGTGGATGGAGTATTTTTTCTGATAAAGTTACAATCAAAGTACAATGAGTGATGCTGTCAAAGGCTTTACTTATATTAATAAAGCAAGCATATATGCAAGAAATCAATTTTGTATAAATCAAAATAGTTTCTTTTAAAACTAAACATGCAGTAGCTGTCGAATAAACCGGTCCAAATCCAAGCTGTCTATCATTCAACTCTGTCGAGTCATTTAACTTATACAAGATACAATATTCAAACAATTTAAAACTAACCGAAGAAGTCATTACTGGTCTGTAATTTTCTGAACTTTTCAAATCACCAAATTGGTCCTTTACAACTGGTGTTATTGTACCTCTTATGAGATCGTGAGGAAAATAAGCATGTTTAATACAAGAGGAAAATAATTTTGCTAAAGTTTTAATACACACATGAGATCAGAATTTTAAACGATTAAAATGAAATCTGTCAAAACCCAAATTTGGTTTCACTGAATATATTGCTTTAGAAATGTCGTGAGTAGAAACATCTTTAATGGATAAATTATTATGACATGAATTATCTCCAGCAACAGAAGCGACTTCAGCATCAGTTACACCTTTGTTATTTTTATGAAGAACTACTCTTGTAACTGGAAGAAAATATTTCAGCAAATAAACTTTGGGTTTGATTCTCTTATCTATATTTTGTTGATCATTATTACTCAGAGTTTTTGGCATTATGAACTCCCTTCCAAAACTCTTTATAGTCTTTTGCCTTCGAACTGGTTTTGGTAACTTTTTTTTAAATGCACTTCGAGAATTTCTAATATCATCTGCCCATCAACAACAGCATTACCAGTCGCTCTGAAGACGCCAAACAAGAAATCATTTCTCAAGTAATGGCATAAAGGGATTTTATGTAATCCTTCCAACCTAGAATTTATTATTTTTTTTTATTTTGTTAGTCCTATTTACTGTAACTTCTTTAGTTGAAGCAAGTATAGTCGATTTCACAAATTTATATATATAATCAATACAAGCGACTTCTATCATTACAATTCTCAGTTGAATACAAGAAGACATCCTTATCTATTATATTCATATTGCGTATCATAACATCACAAATCTGTTTTATGTATTCTAAATTTATCTCTGACATTTTAGATCAATCAACAGATTTAATACAGTTACCCTCGGTTTCACAAGTAGAGTGGAGTGTATTGGAAAGATTAAAAACTTGATCAAAACTTAGGGAAAATTTATCATATAAAGCCACAATCTATAGTCAACAAGTACAGTCGAAAACAACACTGCAGTCTGATTTGAATATAAAATGTGATCTTAATCAATTGGAAGAGGCTTTACTTGGCCAAAAGGAGGTAAAAGTATCAGGAGAGGCAGTTTTTTGTCAAATACAACACGAGATCATGAATGAACGCCAATAGATTTTTCTAATATCTACACTTGCCAGAGTCTGCATTAAAAATGTCTTCCGATAATTAATCTTTTAACATTTTGCTCTCTAGCTACAACCTCAATTTTTGCTAACATATATCTATAATTGATTATAGCATCATGAGTCTACGAGTCACACGGAGAGTATACATTTGAAATTTAAAATGTTATAATTAGTATCCTTTAAATATTATTCCAATACTCGTATCATCAATTAATAAGGACGTTATAAATGATGCCAGACGTTTCCTCCCGAATACAGCTACTCCTTAGGAAGGTCTGCTGACCTCATTCATTCCCTCAGACTTTCTATCTCTAACAAATGCCGCATTCATGAAATTCCTATCCAAATCATGCAAACAAAGATAAATCCCTTTTACATAGCGTTATCTCCTGTAGACACACAATATCATGGATATTCAGAATGCTTTGAACATTCTGCGAATTGTTTCTAACCGAATGACAGTTATAAGAAACCAACCTTAACTTCATCATTTATTATATTTAGGAGCATAAAATATTCTACAGACCACATTTTCATGCCCAACTTCAGCAGCAAAAAGTTTTTGTCTATCACTGATACTGAGAGAAATTTAAAAAATTTTTTGGTTAGGATTCCTTGAATTAAGACTTTCACATTTTTTCAATTCTAATATTTTGCTCATTTAAAATATATTCGGTGATTGACTCGGAAGAAACTTGCAACCAACAGTTCCCAAATTTTCTTTGCACCCTTCATGGCTAAGTTCTCCGTCACCTCTCTCGAACCAATTAGATAAGTAGACAGAGAGACAGTGGGTTAGTTAGTTAAATTGATTCATTGTTAGTTAGATAATTAGTTATTTAATTTGTTAGAATGATATATAGATAGTTACACTGTTAGATATAGTTACTTAGTTAGATTGAAATAGATATATAGATAGACAAAAAGAAAGTTAGTTACACTGTTGGATACAGTTAGTTAGTTAGAATGAAATATATATATATATATATATATATATATATATATATATATATATATATATATATATATATATAGACAGAAAGAAAGTTAGTTACTTAGTTAGATGGATAGCTAGATAGGTAGATAGAGGGGCAGTCAGATAGGTAGAGACACAATAAGTGAGTTAGTCAGTAAGATAGATAGATAGATAGATAGATAGATAGATAGATTGATAGATAGATAGATAGATAGATAAATAGATAAATAGATAGATAGATAGATAGATAGAAAATTATCCTCTACTGCTGCTCCTGAAAGAATGAAAAGAAAATAGCTATACAACTTTCTACTGCTTCTGCTGCTACCATTGCCGTCTCTGCTTCTGCTGCTACCATTGCCGTCTCTGCTTCTGCTACTCCTGAAAGAAAAAATAAACACTAATACTATTTACTCCTGCTTCAGCTGTTCCTGAAAGAAAGCCTACTACTTATGGTTGCTGCTGCTACCGTTGCCGTCTATGCTTCTGCTGCTCATGAAAAAAAGAAAAAAAAGAAAACTACTACTGCTACTTACTGCTGCTGCTACCATCGCCCTATCTGCTTCTACTGTTCCAAAAAGTAAGAAAAAGAAAACTACTACTATTACTTGCTGTTGCTGGTGCTGCTGTTGACATCTCTGCTTCTGCTGCTCCTGTAAGAAAGAAAAATAATACCAATACTATGTTCTTCTGCTGCTGCTACCGTCGCCATCTCTGCTTTTGCTGCTCCTGCAAGAAAGAGAAAGAAAACTACTACTTACTGCTGCTTGTTCTGCTACCATTGCCGTCTCTGCTTTTGCTGCTCCTGTAAGAAAGAAAAAGAAATCTACAACTACTAGTACTACTTACTGCTGCTGCTGGTACTGTTGCCCTCTATGCTTCTGCTGTACCTGCAAGAATTGAAAAGAATAATACTACTACTTACTTGTGCTGCTCCTGCAAGAAATAAGAAGAAAACTACTACTAGTTACGTCTGCTGTAGCCACCATTGTCGTCTCTGCCTCTGCTGCGCCTGCAAGAAAGAGAAAAAAAACTACTACTACTACTTACTGCTGCTTCTGCTGCTTCTGAAGTAAAGAAAACGAAAACTACTACTACTACTTACTGCTGCTGGTATCGTAGGTCTGTTGTTGTTGTTGTTTGAGGTTAAAGCCAACCTTGTGTTGGCACGGGCCCTTGTTCAAAGAACGGCCCGTAGGTTAGAGGTAATACCTCTTGGTTTGTTTTATCGCCTTGGTGGTTCGAAAGTTTCCAAGGTGGTGAGATGTGTGTCTATGTTGTCAAGTATTTCCTTAACAATTTTGGCTGCATGAACTGTCGCATTGGGGTGTCGTAGGTCAGTGCTTCCGCTTCTCCTGAAAGAAAGAAAAAGAAAACTACTACTACTACTTACTGCTGCTGCTGGTACCGTTGACGTCTCTGCTTCTTCTCCTGAAAGAAAGAAAAAGAAAACTACTACTACTACTTACTGCTGCTGCTGGTACCGTTGACATCACTGCTTCTTCTCCTGAAAGAAAGAAAAAGAAAACTACTACTACTGCTTACCTCAGCTGCTGTTGTTTTTGCCGTTCTAGCTGCTTCTTCTACCGTCGCCTCATCTGCTGGAACTGAAAGAAAGAAGAAGTTAAAAAAAGAATTATTAGTTGCCCAAGTTAAGTCAACTGCGGTAGAGGTACAATGTCTTATATCCAAGTTGAGAGAAAGGCAAGAAGACGACGTTTTTCTTTGTGAAGCAAAATTCTCGTATGCTGAGGGAGTGAAGTTACAGACAGACAGAACAAATTCAAAGTATGTTGAAGATTTATGTTCTGGAACTTTGAGGACACATTTATTAACCCTCTTATGAAACAGTAAACAAAAGTCATACATTCATACATACATACACATGGCCTCAATTTCCCTTGCAAGGGGGGTGACCGATCCAGAACACGCATTCATCACGAACCATACATACCTCAAGTACTCCTCTTAGCCATAAAAACATTCACTATCATCAGCATCACCATCATCATCATTATCATAATCATGATCATTATTGAAGAAAGAAAAGATCGCCACCATGGTAATACTTTACCGTAGTTTCGAAGCGCATTAGATACTAATATGACGTCATTGGATGTAACGTTATTACCAATGACGTCATCCAACATGCTTTGCAACCTGCATATGGGAGGTTTCTTCGTCACGACGGCCACACGCTGAGACTCATTGTGGACCTGACTGTCGCCTGGAGAGGAAGTAATAATCTCTCTCTCTCTCCAAAAGACCTTGAAAACCTCGCGAAGACGCTGGAATGGTGCTGAAGAAGATCCTTTCACGAGACTCTCTCTTGCCCCGAAGTTTTGAGGTACGAAGCATTCTTTCATCATCTTCAGCACTGTTCCCTTCAACGCCGTTGGCTTTTTTCGCGATGCCGAGGTCTTCAAGAAATGCTAATGTTTTGGCTTTGTTCCTCTTCTGGAACGGTGCTGAAGAAGATTTTCCGTAAGACAGATTGTGGCTGTTTGGGAAACCTTATGTCATCATCTTCAGCACTGTTCCCTTCAACGCAGTTTCCATTGCATAGTAATAGGGGAAAAGAGGGTCGTAGGAGCCATCTATACTCAAAGGGTTGCATTCTGTGACCTTTTGGGTATAGTTAACCTACCTGATGAGCTCTGCGGCAAGAGCGAAACCCTATTAAGTTACGCATTAATTTACAATATATATATATATATATATATATATATATATATATATATATATATATATATATATATATATATATATATATATATATATATATAAAGATACCGGTGAAGCATCAGAAAGATTTATATTTACACCGAGGAAAAAATTTATTACAAAAGATAAAATGAAGAATATGTTTATGAAGTAATTCCCCCATAGTCTGAATATCTTTATTTTTTTTTTTTTTCAGAAAGTGGGTCCTCAGTTACGTGTTCTTAATAAGTCTCAATATTCCGTAGTCTTTTTTCTAGGGATCTGGCGTTACATGTAAAAAAGAAAATATCTTTGGATACTGAGCATAATAATAATACAGCATCCATAAGGATGCTTTAACCATGATGCTGAGTCTCCAATTTTAATTTCTTCAACAACATAAGTCACCAGAATCCTCAGAGAAGTACCGGAAAATACTAAAATTCACATATTCATTGTTGAAGACAAGCTCTTGGAAAAAGATATTCTGGACTCCCTGAAGCTCTTCCTAACCACCTATTTATTCCAAGCAAAAAGTGTTTTCCTCTCTGTAATGCTTAAAACCAATGCAAATGTAGGTTAGGCCTTCGAAACTTCCTATACCAAAGCAAAAATGACTTCATAATGAAGATCACTTCTGGCGAAGAAACCTGTACCCGTAATAATAACAATAATAATCAGCTCCAACTATGCACACACTGAGCCCATTAAATTATCGAGCGCAATCACACAGAGGAACACTACCCTCTCCTTCTCTTTTAAAAAGCATTCAAATGCTTGACTTGTTTGGATGAAATATTTGGAAATAAAACGGGTTTTATAGCCCGCTTTATTTGCATAAATAAAATGGTGGACCCTGCTGAAAAGGCATCAAAAAAGCTTTTTTTTCTTCTTCTTTTAAATGATCATAGAGTACTTAGTGCAATGAAATAAGTTTGATTCGGTGTCAGCAAATTCAAAGTGAAATTCAACAAAGGAAAAAAAATTTTCCTTGATTTTTTTTTCCAATTTTATTCCTGTGTGTGAGTGTGGAAAGATATTTTGTATTTTGTATGAAGGATAATTCCCTTTCTTGTCATAAATTGAACAATAAATGCTATTTATAGAGAGATGCAATGAGTTTGTTTTTACTTGGTGAGAGTAACTAAGATGAAACACTATATTCTGAAGGTCTCCAGGTTAGATTCCTGACAAGGAAGGTAGAATATGTAAAGATTTGAAAAATGAGCATTTACATAACATTTGTACTTTTATTATTATTATTATTATTATTATTATTATTATTATTATTATTATTATTATTATTATTATTATTATTATTATTATTATTATTATTTTCATTATTATTATTATTATTATTATTATTATTATTATTATTATTATTATTATTATTATTATTATTATTATTATTATTATTATTATTATTATTATTATTATTATCTCTTCTCCTCCTAACTTTTGAATCCTTTTTCAATATTTGTCTTTTCCCGTTCTCTTTGTTTCTTCCAGTATTTAGCACTCTCTCTCCTTTTCCCCCCTTTTCTTCTTATTCATCTTTAATCGTCTTTTCACATTCTTTTTTTCATTTTCTAATTCTTCTTTCCGATCTTTTACTTCATTTTTTCCCTTCTCTCATTCAGTAATTTTATTCACCTTCCACTGAATCATCATTTCTTCAACTCACTTTTCGGTGCATTGTCTTCATCACCTTTCTTTCGCCTCATTTTCTCCATCACCTTCCATTGTCTCATTTTCTCCAGGTTTTCGTTTCCTGCTTTTTTGTTATTATTCTTAAACCTCTGTAGATGTGCCTTGGTGATGGAATCAGTAAGAATCAAAAGGAAGAGATGGATAGAACGATTGTGGGGAGAATGATGAAAGAAAGTGTTATAGCATTGTCATTAACAAAGCTGAATGAGGGTGGCCTCAGCCTAGACCATCCCATTTACAAGACATTGGCTGTCTTTTAAAAACATCTCTGTTCCTTTGCTTTCACACATATCGGCAATAACTGTAGATAACACAGTCTTCATCTATTCAAGAACGTAGTACTCTATTATACTATGAAATAACAAGCCATTCAGCATATATAATTTCTTAACGGGATGAATAACTGATATAAGAGATGTTGATATACCTTTCTCCTCCAAGATTCAGGGAACACACTAGGTAGCATTTTACTATGTTCAGCTAGAAAGATAATATACAAGCAAATATCCCTTAGCCTTATTTACATTGGGAACATATACCTTCACTGGACAGGAAGTTTTTTTTTCTTTTTATGAGTGTGACATCGGGACAGGCAAGGAAAAACTGCCCTCATCAGTAAAGGCCCGGAGAAGAAAGAAAACATGAAGGCGAAAGGAAAGAAAAAGGTGAAGGACAAGGCAAAGATGAGTTAATGATACACAAGGGAAAAGGACAGGCTGAAAGAATAGTTAAAGTACTGAAGACCTAGAGAGATAGCAGAATAAAAGGGATATAGTGTGAAGCTTTGGAATCAGTCAGTTGAAGAGGCTGCAGTGATAAGTCCAGTCGCAAGGTTGAGCCAATATGTCCTTTTCATCCTAAATTTCTTTGACAGAAGTAGGTTTATTTTTGGGTGCATGGGACCGTAGATAGCGCAAGAATTTTACCTATCTTTTGTGATGTACGTGGAAAAAAAAAATACAATAATTATATTCCAAGTCAAATGATTAAAATATCATTTGAGTATTGAAATTAATCACTTGGCAAAGAGAAGAATCTAAGATTTGACTATAAACAGATTCCTGGAAAAATAAGATTTCAATTTTATTGAGAGTTTGATCTTCAACACACTGAAATGCTAACATATATCAAATGTATTGTGGAACAAAAAATACGTCCGCGACTCTGAGGCGTCAGGTCGAGGGTTAGCGCCCCGTCACGATCTGAGGTTAGAAAGGGCATGCACTCAGGGTAAGGATTACAACTGCCAAAATAAGTCCTTCACAAGAAGGCAACCGTCCTAGCCCTTGGTTGAAAAGGGAGTCCGTGACGTAAAATCGGAACAAACCGTTACATAAATATTAAACGTATATATGATCGCCTAATTGGCGATAACCGCGGATCTAATTATCATTTCGCTTTTTATAAATAGCAACTTTTATATATATATATATATATATATATATATATATATATATATATATATATATATATATATATATATATATATATATATACATGTGTGTGTGTGTGTGTGTGTGTGTGTGTGTGTGTGTGTGTGTGTGTGTGTGTGTGTGTGTGTGCAGGTTGGCGACAGGAGGATTAAAACAAATAGGTTACAATTTGAAGTAACTGAAGACTTATTGGAGACTTTTTGAATAACCAATTTATAAGTTAATTTACATTTCGTTTCTGCAGACTGCAGAGTGGTGTGGATTGCACTCTGGGCAGTTATTATAAAGATAAGCTCATGTTTATAAAGATAAGGTCACGATGCAGTTTGAGGAGTATTTTGAAGTTTAGTAAGATACGATCAAGACAATTCCTCAACGAACCCAAATGGGTGATAATACAGGGAACTTCCCCTTTAGGAAGAAAAAATAAAAGAATAATTGTGTTTACACCAGACACATACAACACAAAGGTTAGAATATAAATTGAAAACCGCAAGCTATAAAAACAAAATATGATACACAATTCATGGGAGACTTAGTGATTTTGAATGACAGGTCACGGGTTTAAAAATTATATATATATATATATATATATATATATATATAATATATATATATATATATAATATATATATATATATATATATATATATATATATATATATATATATATATATAAGGCATATTTTTATTTTTTGGTAATATTCATTTGTTTATTTGTTCATAATAATAGCTGTAATAATGTCCTTGCTTCAGGTAACATCATGTTTTGTGATTATTGACTCTTATTCAACAAAATAGGAATATGGGTTTGTGCTGTTTTTAATTATATTGCTGTTAATAAATATTTATAAGATATAAAAATGGAACACATGAAGAGTATTCTTACTTTGTATATGGAGTGTTTTATAAGCAATTTGATTGAGTGGAGCCGAACT
>JAXCGZ010005178.1:10000-17338 GCA_037179515.1 Halocaridina rubra
CTGACCTGCATTTATTCTGCTCCTATGCATGTATATAATACTTTTTTTTTTACATCTTTCTACTTCACTGACTTCATATGCAATCATTCATTGCATATATAGTACAATATTTTTTTTTACTAAAGTGCGTTTTTTTTATTTATTTATTTTTTTTTTTACTGCCCTGCATTCAGTGCATTTTTGCATTCCTCTCATGAAGTGCATTTGAAGTGTATTCCTTCCCAGACACCACATACCTTCATTCGATGCATTTTCCTTTTTTTACCCCTTGACATTAATTTTCTCGTGCATTCGATCCAGGAAAATGTATTTCCAATGTATAGTTTTTTGTTCCTATACTTTCCTGACCTGCATTCAATCCACCATTATTCATTTGTTTTGCTTAGATCCCTGCAATCAATCTTCAAAAGTGCATTTTTAAAGTACCTTTTGATCTATCCTATGTTCCTTACTGACCTGCATTCAGACTTTTTCAGATACCCACAACCCCTCTCTCCCTCTCCCTCCCTCCCTGTCCCCTTACCCCCCACACAGGCATCCAACTGCATTCCTAATTTCCTTATTTGCATACATCCCTTTGGCATCCACTCCTTCGTCCATTTGCATACTCAATAAGTCAAGTACTTCAGTGAATTCTACAGTACTGCTTCTTACGTGTGCATGTGTGTTTTTAGCAAAATATATTTTGTCTATCCAAACTTAATTCCCCAGCTCCAACCCGTCTATATCCATCCCCATTCGAAGCACTAATAGTAACACAGAACGAGAAATAATAAGATCAGATAAAGTTTATCTAATCGATCCTGTTTTACGTCACGGAATCCCATTTCTATTAAGGGCTAGGAAGACGCCTTCTTGCGAGGGACTTTAGTTTTGGCAGAGCGTAGCCGTTACCGTGAATGAATGCCCTTTCAAACCTCAGGCCGTGACGGGTCTCGAACAGACGACCTGATGATTCAAAGTCGCGTGTGCTACCACCGGGCCACGGTGACCATGTAAACTGTATCTAATTAATATTATGTTATTGTATATGTAAGTGAGACTGTCCCATTGTAAATAGAATTGTTTTATTTTATAAGTATGTGTTAATCTCCTGTGTACCCAGACGAAGTCTGGGTACACAGGAAATTAACACATACTTTTAAAACAATACAATTTTATTTAAATCTAATATTAATAAATAATATTTTCAATATGATTTCCATCATTTTCAATGCATAATTTGATGCGCTTTACAAAATTCAGGTGAACTCGGTTGAATAGGTCTGCATAGTGAAATGTCCTATGTACCCAGACTTTGTGGACACCCTGTATATATATATGAGTAGGAGATTTCATTAGTGGCACTTATACAACTAAGGGAGTGCCAGTCTGAACATGTACCCCCATGTAATGCCTTTAGAGCAATCACTTTTTGACATGGAGAGGCACTCTGTAAAAGGAATATACTATTCTACTGTAGCAGGAATCCACGCAAATGCACGCGCACGCAAAATAATATTCCTTAGTTTGTTTGCTGTTGTGTCTGTTTATGCTTTCTGTAGAAACACTGGCAGTTTTGCACCACTAAAATCTGAAAAGAGTGAGCAGCGATTTTCCAGTTAAAATGACGATGATAACAATGATGATGATGATGATGATTATTATTATTATTATTATTATTATTATTATTATTATTATTATAATTATTATTATTATTATTATTATTATTATTATTATTATTATTATTATTATTATTCAATATAAATTTATTTTAGTCAAATTTAGCAGAGAGTTGCTTAAATTTATCATTGATAGCAATTGCTACTGGGCGCAGAACCAGTTAATTTAGGGCTGTCTATCTATCTATCTGTCTATCTCCCTGCATCTCATTTATCTTAATCCTTTAAGACGCCCTCACCTTTCCTCCTCCTCCTCCTCTTAATCTTTTCTTCTTCTTCTTCTTCTTCTTCTTCTTCTTCTTCTTCTTCTTCTTCTTCTTCTTCTTCTTCTTCTTCTTCTTCTTCTTCTTCTTCTTCTTCTCTTATTATTATTATTATTATTATTATTATTATTATTATTATTATTATTAATATTATTATTATTTATTTATTATTATTATTATTATTCACTTTCCCCGCATTGCTACTTATTATTTCTCATTCTTCTTAGAGACTACTTAAATATATATATATATATATATATATATATATATATATATATAGTGTGTGTGTGTGTGTGTGTGTGTGTGTGTGTGTGTGTGTGTGTGTGTGTGTGTGTGATTACCTATTTGTGATTACCTAATTGTGTTTACGGGAAAAAGCCCAAAGCTCGTATCTTCCCGTCTCCTGATCGCTTCCATTTTATACTTAGTGATACTTATCATCATCTTCTTCTTCTTCTTCCTCTATTTGCGTTCCCATTTTCATATGGGGTCGCATCTCTTCACTAGTCGTCTCCACTGGTTCCGGTCCATCACTTGCTCCTCCTCCAGCTGTCTCTCTCTGAGATCCTCCTTCAGTCGGTCCTTCCACCGAAGTTTAGGTCTTCCTCGTCTACATCTGCCCTCCACGTCCATCTCCATCACTCTCAAACCCACGTAGTCTTCTTCTCTCCTCTTCACATGACCGAACCACTGTAATCTCCTCTCCTGCGCTTTCCCCAACGCCTCCACCTCCTTCACTGTACCTCTGATCCGGATCATTTCCTATCTTGTCCTCCCTCGTCACCCCACACATCCACCTCAGCATTCTCATTTCTGCGACATCTATCTTCCTTTCTTGAACCTTTTTCACCGGCCACGTCTCCGCTCCATACAGCAACGCTGGTCTCACAACTGACTTGTACACTTTTCCTTTCACTCTAACACTGATTTTCTTGTCACATAGCACCCCTGATGTTCTCTTCCAGCTGTTCCACGCTACCTGGATCCTATGATCAATCTCTCTCTCTAGGGCTCAATCCTTCGTTACATAGGAGCCGAGGTATTTGAAGGCGTCCGCCTTTGGGAGCTTGTGGTCTTGCATGAACAGGTCGCCT
Organism: Halocaridina rubra; assembly: GCA_037179515.1. Classification (NCBI taxonomy): domain Eukaryota; kingdom Metazoa; phylum Arthropoda; class Malacostraca; order Decapoda; family Atyidae; genus Halocaridina; species Halocaridina rubra. Next base: position 13,019 of record JAXCGZ010005178.1, read on the forward strand.
CCTTGTGTCACATTGCACTCCAGGTACTTATCATACCTGTCCTTAAAACTATGGATTGAGATAGCATTAACTACCTCCTCGCTTAGCCAATGCCAATTATCAACTACTCTTACACTGAAAAAGTATTTCCTTACATCCTGCAAAGAAGTTTCCTTACCAAGCTTCAAACTATGACCTCTAGTTCTAGAGCCAGCCATATCAAAATATCGATCCCTATCCACTCTATCATAACCATGAAGGAATTTAAAGACTGTCACCATATCCCCCCTCACTCTTCTAGCTTCGAGTGATGGTAAGTCTAATTCCCTCAGTCTCTCATCATAACTGAGATTGCGTATTTCTGGCACCAGTTTCGTGGCATGTCTTTGAACTTTTTCAAGCTTAGCTATGTGCTTTTTCAAGTGCGGATTCCAAAAGGGGGCTGCATATTCGAGTTTTGGCCTCACATAGGTTACATAAATATTTCTGAACATTTCCTTGTCCATGTGCCTGAAGGCTACCCTTACATTTGATATGAATGCATATGCTGCCCTTACTATGCCATTTATATGTATTTCTGGAGACAAATCTGCCAGTATGTTTACTCCTAGATCTCTCTCATTTTCTGTCTCTTGAAGTTGTACTCCAGCCACCGAGTAGTCAAGCTTGGGCCTTCTTGCACTTGTACCCATTCTCATTACCTTACATTTTGAAGTATTGAATTTCATTAGCCACTTTTCTGACCACTCATGCAGATTATTTAGATCCTCCTGAAGTTCTCTACCATTGCTCTCTTTAGCCTTAAAACCTGTTCTTTTACCTTCAGTTTTCCTCTGATAAAGCCGTGGAAAAGCTTGGGATTTTCTTTAGCCTTCCTGGTGATGTCCCTCTCATAGTCTCTCTCTGCCTCTCTCCTTTTACTTAGGTAGTCATTTCTTGCTCTTTTGTAGGTTTGCCAGGCATTTATGTTTTTTCTCCTCCTATACCTTTTCCAGCATTTGTCTCTCCACTCCTTAGCTCTTTTACACCCATTATCGAACCATTTCTCTCTGGCATGAATTACACCTACTTTGGTGACAGGTATGCAGCAATCTACTATCTTCCCATATTTCTCACAAAAGATGTCATACATTTCTTGTACAGATTTGTTGTAAAATAAGGTTCTCCAGTCAATAACTGCAAAAAGCTCATTCATTTTGATGTAATCTCCTTTCGGATAGTTCCTCCTCATGTCCTCAGTGCCTCTACTCTCAGGAAGAATATCTTCAATGATATACTCCATCAACAACACACAGTGGTCACTCTTTCCAATTGGTGGTTCATACTCAATTTTTTCAATATCCAACACATTATCTGTGAACACTAGATCAAGTAGTGATGGCTCATCCCCACCCCTGGCCCTTGTTGGTTCCATTACATGTTGGTGTAGGAAATTCCCTTGTACGAAATCTAGGAATCTTGCCCCGAATGAGTCCTCACCACTGTGTGGGTCAAGATATATCCAATCTATCTCTTTATGATTAAAGTCTCCCATAATCAAAATCCTACATTTTTTTCCCGTGCCATGTTAACAACTGAGTTTATGACTTCAATAGTACCTATATGACTTTCCTCATAAACTTCAAGCCTATTTTGGTTCCTTGGTGGGTTGTATACAACAGTTATTATAATGCTCTCTGACCCAGTATTTATGCGAGCAACAAGAAATTCCTTGAACTCACTTTCTATAGCCAAGTTTATTTCTTCGACTTGAATCCTTTCACTTATGAGCAGTGCTATCCCTCCACCAGTCCTCTCAGATCTTTCAACCCTTAGTATTCTGAAGCCCTTAGGAAAAACTGTGACACTGTTTATGTCCTCACTCAACTTAGTCTCTGTAATTGCTACTATATCTGCCTTACTGTGTGTGTGTGTGTGTGCGCGTGTGTGTGTGTCTTTGTCTGTATATATATATGAATTTGTAGCACGCGGATTGGTCGATGCAGTGATTGTCTCTTCCCATCTACCTCCAGACTCTGGAACTCCCTTCCTCCTTCTGTCTTACCTAACTCTTATGACTTCTTCCTGCACAAGGATGAATTATCCTCATCTTAGGGTCTTTTCCTGTCATATTTCTATATTTTCATTATTCTGACTATTCCTTCTGCCTGTCTTCTTTTATTGTGTATCATATTTTTATTGTTTATCATAAATTTAGTTATGCGTAGTCACCGTGGCTCAAGCGGTAGCGTCCGCGAATTTGAGGCGTCAGGTCGAGGGTTCGCGCCCCGTCACGGTCTGAGGTTAGCAAGGGCATGCACTCAGGGTAACGATTACATCTGCCAAAACAAGTCCTTGGCAAGAAGGCAACAGGCGTAGCCCTTGGTAGAAAAGGGACTCCGCGACGTAAAACCGGAACAAACATAATTTTAGTTATGCCTTGTCCTTAAGCTGCTGCTTTTGCGTCTTAATATTTTCTTGGTGCCCGGGTATGAGGAGGGCAATTTTCATTGCCTGTCCCGGTGTCACGCTCGTGACATATATATATATATATATATATATATATATATATATATATATATATATATATATATATATATATATATATATATATATATATATGTGTGTGTGTGTGTGTATTTTCTATTTGATATATTTTGAAAAATATCAGCTGTTTATTATTATTATTATTATTATTATTATTATTATAGACATCTGTGCTACAAGATTTTATATTATTATTATATTTATTTAAAATTTTCTTTTTGACCTTCGTATTTACCCTTTGACCTAATGCATCTATGAACTTTTGACCTTATATTAGGATATCAGCCATTTTAAGCTTAATGATGAAATACTTTTTAGTATTTAATAAAACTAATCATTTACATTTTTATAATCTGGGCAGTGATTGTATAAGTCAAAGGAAAAATATTTCTTGTATTTTATTTTTTTTTTTATTTTTTATTTTTTTTTAGATATTATATACAGGTAATTCTATATTATTTAAACTTCCCGTCTGAGGTTCTACAGGTCAAAGAAAAAATATTACGTCTAATTTTAATTTATATTTCCCTTTTAATTTTATTAACATATAAAGTTTGCAATATGAATTTTGATATTCCGTCCGGGGTCATGCAGGAAAAGAGAAAAATATTTATTATTTATATATATTTCATTCTTTATATATATATTTTTTTTAATATTTAGTTAAATTTAATTAACTGGGTTTGAGACTGATCCGGTCGAGGAAAAAATACATTTTTTAATTTTTTTATTATTTTATTATTAATTATATTAAAAACAAATAAAGAAGTACGTTAAATAATGGCCAAAAATTAAAATAAAATTATTAATTATTTTATACAAATAATTTGAAATAATTCTTAGTTGTGAAGTGCTGTGAGCACTGCGTTACACCTCATAATGCCATAGGATTTGAAAAGCATTAGTGTTGTGCCATAAGGAAGGGAGAGACAAACGAGAGACAGACAGACAGACAGACAGACAGACAGACAGACAGACAGACAGACAGATAAAGAAAGAAAGAGAGAGAGAGAGAGTCAAATTCAAAGTCAAAAACTTTATTCCATCAAAAGAGAGAGAGAGAGAGAGAGAGAGAGAGAGAGAGAGAGAGAGAGAGAGAGAGAGAGAGAGAGAGAGAGAGAGAGAGTCAAAGTCAAAGTCAAAGTCAAAAACTTTATTCCATCAAAAGAGAGAGAGAGAGAGAGAGAGAGAGAGAGAGAGAGAGAGAGAGAGAGAGAGAGAGAGAGAGAGAGAGAGAGAGTCAAAGTCAAAAACTTTATTCCATCAAAAGAGAGAGAGAGAGAGAGTCAAAGTCAAAGTCAAAAACTTTATTCCATCAAAAATGGCTATTACATGATAATTAATCTAATTACAAATTACAATGTAAAATGTCAAAATAAAACAAATGAAATTTGCAAAGCACAAAATCAAAATATTTACACATTAAAATAAGCATACGTACACTTCGTCTACCCAATGGGAGGATAATAATGAGACTAAAATCACCTATTAAGTAGGTGATTTAAAAGATGAGATTTAAGTGAGGGTAATGTTTGGCAGCTTCTTAAGTTTGCGGGTAAAGAGTTCCAAAGTCTCGGGCCCATTACATTTAAGGCTCTTGCCCCAATATCAGTGGAAGTTCTGGGCACGTAAAAAGAATTCTGATATCTGGTGAGAGAGAGAGAGAGAGAGAGAGAGAGAAAATGAGAGAGAGAGAGAGAGAGAGAGAGAGAGAGAGAGAGAGAGAGAGAGAGAGAGAGTAATAATAATAATAATAATAATAATCCTTTATTCCAATGTACATTGGGTATTTAAATAAGATACATATATATTCCA
>JAXCGZ010005179.1:0-5000 GCA_037179515.1 Halocaridina rubra
ACTTTCTCACTCTTTTGGAAGTAGGAGCACTTCCACAGTCTTTTCCAGGGCGTTTGCTGGCCATGATAGATGAATATAAATCCTGAAAAAAAAGCACAGGAAACACAAAGTTTACCACAATAACAGTTAGAACAAGCAATACATCCACAAGGTATGCTGGGCGGAGCGAGACTGAAGCACATGGCAGCATGGAAGGAAATTGGTACCGAGGCAGGCACTTAGTCTCTAAACTATATACATATATATACACGACAGAGTTCCGTTCCTGACATCGTAACGTAACCTGAGTTTCCACGTAAGTTAGAAAACACCTAAATTAGCATGTACGTCACCCATCTATGCTAACGCAGTAGTAAAGATCATAATCTAAAAAGACAACATTTCTATGACATATGAAAACAAAACTAGGACTAAAAAAGCACCAGAAGAACATAAATAATGAAATGAAACAGTAAAAAATAAATTCCTTACCTTTACTCCTGTAGTTGGCTCGCAAGGGCATTGCAAGGGGCATTGCAAGGAAGGGAGAGACAGGCTTATTGGGAGGAGGAAGACGGAGAGGCAGGAAAACCTGCAGCAGGTGCTGGAGATACTGAGGTAGGTGAGTGTGGTGAGGCAGGTGAGGCAGGAGAACCTGCAGCAGGTGAGTCTGGAAAGACAGCTAATGTAAAGGGTAAAGAATCTGTTGCTGGGCTCTCTACCTTCTTGAAGTAATGTTCCAGGCTACTGCATGCCCTCTTTTTCTCCTTCCAAATTTCGTTGTAACATTGCAGGCATCCAAGATCTCTCTGGCAACCTTAAAGTACCTGGCAGTGTTGGGGTCCACAGTCTCCAACTTTACCAACCCTTCCACTATCAGGGCAAAACTTCTTTCCAAGCCCTTGACAGTAAATCTCTTGAGCTATGGGGATGACATTTCTTCCTCCTCTTCAATCATCTGCTTCTCCAGTTGAATAAGGTCCTCAGCAGATAACTCCTCCCCATGAGATTCTAGCAGCTCTGTGACATCATCAGCCCCCACCTCCAAATTAAGCTTCTCACACAGGGTAACAACACTCTTGGTGACAGCCTCAACTGTTTTCTCACAGCCATGAAACTCATTCACAAACTGGGGAACCAGTTTCTTCCATACGCCATTCAAGTTCGTCTGCTTGACATTCTCCCAAGAAGCATCAATGTTCATGACCGCTAGAAGAATGTTGTAAGATTCCCAAAATGCCTTGAGAGTCAAGTTTTTGTCCTTCTCAGTTGCCCTGAGAGCCATAGTGATTGTCCTTTGGAGGTAGAAGGCATAGAAAGAGGCAATGACACCCTGATTCATTGGCTGTAATAGGGAGGTGATATCAGGTGGAAGGTAAACCACCTTTATATTAGAAGGAAAGTCATCCAAATGGAAAGGGTGACCAGGGCACTGTCCAGCACTAGCAACACCTTAAAGGGCAGACCCTTGGAAGCACAGTATCACTGCACTTCTGGCACAAAATGGGAGCTGAATCAGTACTCAAAAATCTCAAGTGTTACCTCGGCCTTCTTGTTCAACTTCCACATGACAGGCAGTTGACAATGCCAAATGTTCTTGAGTGCCCTTGGATTTTCTGTAAAATACACCAACAAGGGCTTCAGCTTGCAGTTGCCAGCAGCATTAGCTCCCAAATGAATATTCAGTTTCTCCTTGCTAACTTTATGGCCTGGTACTGTCTTCTCCTACTTGGTGATGTACGTACAACTAGGCATACGCTTCGAAAAGAAGCCACACTCATCCATATTAAATACCTGTTCAGCACAGTGTCCCCCCTCCTTAATTAATTCTGTTAACACACTGGAATACGGTTCTGCTAATTTCTCATCACCAGTAGCAGCTTCACCTTGTGCCCTTAGGTTATGCAAATTAACACGAGTCTTAAAACGACTGTACCAACCCCTACTGGCCACAAACTCTTCACTTTCACTCCCTTTCCCCTTTCTCCTTTTCACAGCCTTAACAATTTTTTAGCTTTCCCCTGAATCTTAAAAAGGCTCACTGGGATACGCCATTCATGTTGGTCATCCAGCAAAAGCACTAATAGCCTTTCCATCTCATTCATTAGGCCACATCGATGCCTAGTGGACTTCATACGAGCGGAACCATTCAATTGTTCAAGGATGCGATCTTTATGCTCGATAATCGTCGCTACGGTTGTACGGCTTAACCCCAGTAGTCGGCCAATGTGGCTAGCAGTTTCTCCCTTTGCTGAACGCTTCACTATCTTTAATTTCACTTCCATGGGGATGGCTTTCCTTCTCTTCAAAGCATTGCCATTAGAGGAATCTGCTTTATACTTAGGAGACAAACCTAAGCCAAAACTTACAAATATCAAAACAAACCAAAGAGCAAATAAGCACTATATATATAATATATATATATATATATATATATATATATATATATATATATATATATATATATATATATATATATATATATATATATATATATATATATATATATATATATATATATATATATATATATACAGTGTTACCGGTTATTCGCGTTTCTTGGTTCGTGTTCTCACTCTTTCGCGGTTTTTTTTTTGGATAAATTATTATTTTATTTTATGGGTAAACGCAAAAATATTAAAATATTGAAAAAATAAAATTTTCAGTCTTTTCATTTTTTTTATTGGAAATGTAAATTTACATTGCTAGCTGTTATTTATAATGTAAAGGGTGTTTTTTTTAACAGTGCAGGGAGGGTTTATACAGTTTGTAAACGAAAAAATAATTGTAAATGAGTATGTGTGTCACGTCATCATCACCTCATTCATCATAATTTTAACTATCACTTTCATAAAAATTTACGTTGCGTGCTGTTATTTGCAATGTAAAGAGTGTTTTTTTAACAGTGCAGGGAGGGTTTATACAGTTCGTAAACAAAAAAATAATTGTAAATGAGTATGTGTCACGTCATCATCACCTCATTCACCGTAATTTTATCTATCACTTTCATAAAAATTTACGTTGCTTGCTGTTATTTATAATGTAAAGGGTGTTATTTTAACAGTGCAGGGAGCGTTTATACAGTACATAAACGAAAAAATAATTGTAAATGAGTATGTATGTCACGTCATCATCACCTCATTCACCGTAATTTTATCTATCACTTTCATAAAAATTTACGTTGCTTGCTGTTATTTGCAATGTAAACGGCGTTTTTTTTTAACAGTGCAGGGAGGGTTTATACAGTAATTAAACAAAAAAATAACTGTGATTACCTAATTGTGATTACCTAATTGTGTTTACGGGAAAGAGCCCAAAGCTCGTATCTTCCCGTCTCCTCATCGGTTCCATTTTATACTTAGTGATACTTATCATACCTGTCCTTAAAACTATGGATTGACATAGCATTAACTACCTCCTCGCTTAGCCAATTCCAATTATCAACTACTCTTACACTGAAAAAGTATTTCCTTACATCCTGCAAAAAAGTTTTCTTACGAAGCTTCAAACTATGACCTCTAGTTCTAGAGCCAGCCATATCAAAATATCGATCCCTATCCACTCTATCATAACCATGAAGGAATTTAAAGACTGTCACCATATCCCCCCTCACTCTTCTAGCTTCCAGTGATGGTAAGTCTAATTCCCTCAGCCTCTCATCATAACTGAGATTGCGTATTTCTGGCACCAGTTTCGTGGCATGTCTTTGAACTTTTTCAAGCTTAGCTATGTGCTTTTTCAAGTGTGGATTCCAAAAGGGGGCTGCATATTCGAGTTTTGGCCTCACATAGGTTACATAAATATTTCTGAACATTTCCTTGGCCATGTGCCTGAAGGCTACCCTTACATTTGATAAGAATGCATATGCTGCCCTTACTATGCCATTTATATGTATTTCTGGAGACAAATCTGCCAGTATGTTTACTCCTAGATCTCTCTCATTTTCTGTCTCTTGAAGTTGTACTCCAGCCACCGAGTAGTCAAGCTTGGGCCTTCTTGCACTTGTACCCATTCTCATTACCTTACATTTTGAAGTACTGAATTTCATTAGCCACTTTTCTGACCACTCATGCAGATTATTTAGATCCTCCTGAAGTTCTCTACCATTGTTCTCGTTTTTTACTTTCTTCACAATCTTTGCATCATCTGCAAACATATTCATGAATGAATTTACAAACTCTGGTAGGTCATTTACATATACAAGGAACAAAAGTGGCCCTAAAACTGAACCCTGTGGAACTCCACTACTAACTCTTCTCCATTCAGACACTGAGTGTCTTACTCTAACCCTCTGTTCCCTTCCTTCTAAGTAAGTTTTTATCCATTCCAAAACATTTCCACCTATTCTAGCCATTAATTGCAGCTTCCTAATAAGTCTCCCATGTAAGTAAATGAGTATGTATGTCACGTCATCATCACCTCATTCGCCGTAATTTTATCGATCACTTTCATAAAAATTTACGTTGCTTGCTGTTATTTAAAATGCAAAGGGTGTTTTTTTAACAGTGCAGGGAGGGTTTATACAGTACGTAAACGAAAAAATAATTGTAAATGAGTATGTATGTCACGTCATCATCACCTCATTCACCGTAATTTTATCTATCACTTTCATAAAAATTTACGTTGCTTGCTGTTATTTATAATGTAAAGGGTGTTTTTTTAACAGTTCAGGGAGGGTTTATACAGTACGTAAACGAAAAAATAATTGTAAATGAGTATGTATGTCACGTCATCATCACATTCATGGTAAGTTTTCCTTTCACTTTCATAAAAATTTACAATGCTTGCTGTTATCTATAATGTTAAGGGTGTTTTTTTAACAGTGCAGGGAGGGTTTATACAGTACGTAAACGAAAAAATAATTGTAAATGAGTATGTATGTCACATCATCACCACATTCACGGTAAGTTTTCCTATCACTTTCATATAAATTTATGCTTGCATGCTGTTATCTATGAAGTAAAGGGTGGTATGTTAACAGTACAGGAACAGTTTATAGTGTAAACGTAAAAATATATTAA
>JAXCGZ010005179.1:12500-17303 GCA_037179515.1 Halocaridina rubra
GAGGTATATTAAAACCCAGCAGAGAGCTGGATATTCATTACACATCTTTTATAATGGCTTCCCATCTGACAGGTCATTACACTCTCCATCTCTGTTTTTCTTTACAACCTGATAAAGTCTGTTTTATTTTATCATTTTTTGGCCCATCCTGGTGTCACAATAATCTTAATTTCCCCCCCCCAAAAAAAAAAACCGCGATACAGTGAGAACGCGAACCAAGATACGCGAATAACCGGGGGAACACTGTGTGTATATATATATATATATATATATATATATATATATATTATATATATATACCTCGGCTTACGTCATTTCGAGTTAAGTTGTTCTCAATTATACGTTGGTTTTCAAAAAAATATATGGAAAAATAAAAATAATAAAAATAAAGCTTACGTCATTATAATCAACTTTACGTCTGTCCGCTACAACTACTGGAATCATAATATCACTAGAAAACCATTAAAAGCACATGAAATCATGTTACTGTACAATAAATAAAAACAAAAGCACATAAAATCATGTTATTGTACAATAAATAAGAATAAAAGCATATAAAATCTTATTAAAATACGTACAGTAGTTCCAATATCTACCGTTAGGCGTCGTCACTCGTCATTCCCGCGAAACCGCTATTGTTTTGAATTGATTAGTTTATGCACGGTATACGTATGTTTATCGGCTACTCTCATTCTCATTCATTTGTGACCTTATATTTTGCCCCCATGGCACCTAAGAAAATTCCTAGTGCAAGTGATAAGCGTCATGCTATAACGCTGGACGATAAACTGGATATGATCGGATATTATGAGGAAAATTGAAAAAAAGCATTAAGAACAAACAGCAAAGTTATTTTCAATATTATATTGTCAGGGAAATAGCGTGTGAGGGTGCATCAGCTGCTACGAAAGTAGCAAAACATTTGCCGATAGAGGTTCGTTCTCCCACATCCTACTCCTCTTTTACCGCTTAATGCAATTGGATATTATGAAGAAAATTGAATAAAAGCATTAAGATCAAACAGCAAACATATTTTTAATATAATATCGTCAGGGAAATAGCGTGTGCGGGTGCATCAGCTGATACGGAAGTAGCAAAACGTTTGCCAATAGAGGTTCGCTCTCCCGCATCCTACTCCTCTTCTACCATTTAATGCAATCAGATATTATGAAGAAAATTTAATAAAAGCATTAAGAACAAACAGCAAACATATTTTTAATATAATATCGTCAGGGAAATGGCGTGTGAGGGTGCATCAGCTGAAACGGAAGTAGCAAAACGTTTGCCGATAGAGATTCGTTCTCCCACATACTACTCCTCTTCTACAGCTTAATGCGATTGGATATTATGAAGTAAATTGAATAAAAGCATTAAGAACAAACAGCAAACATATTTTTAATATAAAATCGTCAAGGAAATAGCGTGTAAGGGTGCATCAGCTGATACGGAAGTAGCAAAACGTTTGCCGATAGAGGTTCGTTCTCTTGCATCCTACTCCTCTTCTACAGCTTAATGCGATAGGATATTATGAAGAAAATTAAAAAAACCATTAAGAACAAACAGCAAACATATTTCTAATATAATGTTATCAGGGAAATAGCATGTGCGGGCGCATCAGCTGATACGGAAGTGTGACAAAACGTATGCATCCTTGTCCTCACTGCCACCATCAGTGTTGCCAAAATACAAGAATGAGAGAAATGATAAATATAAAAAACATACAAGTAAGCTGGTAAGTTATTTCAAGTGTCTTAAAGATGAAGTACATTTTTATTTAAATTATAGTACTACCATCTTGTAATTAATATATATCTTAAAATGTACCATACATTTGAAAATAAAAACATCCGCTTTATCTGGCAACACTGGCCACCATGCAAACGTCCCATGCTAAGCCTGTTGCCAACAGCATAATAGAGTTCATTAATTTGTTTACTGTACAGTAAATCTGTATATCTGGGCCAGCCTAGAGACAAGCTAATTCGATTTAAGTCGTTTTCCGACTTAAGTCATCTCTCCTGGAACCAATTAACGACGGATAAGGTATATATATATATATATATATATATATATATATATATATATATATATATATATATATATATATATATATATATATATATATATATATATATATATATATATATATATATATATATATATATATATATATATATATATATATATATATATATATATATATATATATATATATATATATATATATATATATATATATATATATATATATATATATATATATATATATATATATATATATATATATATATATATATATATATATATATATATATATATATATATATATATATATATATATATATATATATATATATATATATATATATATATATATATATATATATATATATATATATATATATATATATATATATATATATATATATATATATATATATATATATATATATATATATATATATATATATATATATATATATATATATATATATATATATATATATATATATATATATATATATATATATATATATATATATATATATATTATCAAATAAGCACATTACATATGTGAAAACATGAATCATTTTTTTATTTTTTTAACCCCGACCGGGACTCGAACCTAGGACTTATGATTACTAAGTCAAGGCGCTATCACTACACCACAGAAGGTTAAAAGGAACCCAACCTTATAGATAATATCTGCTATACTTAGGAATGAACGCATTCTAACTGAATGCCACTATGTTCATATTACAGATTCCCCAACCTCACTCGTGGCTTCATTTTAGCATTTAATTCAAATCCCAATCTCATTCGGGCCATGAAATTATCAAATAAGCACATTACATATGTGAAAACATGAATCATTTTTTTTTTATTTTTTAACCCCGACCGGGACTCGACGAGTCCCGGTCGGGGTTAAAAAATTATTCATGTTTTCACATATGTAATGTGCTTATTTGATAATTTCATGGCCCGAATGAGATTGGGATTTGAATTAAATGCCAAAATGAAGCCACGAGTGAGGTTGGGGAATCTGTAATATGAACATAGTGGCATTCAGTTAGAATGCGTTCATTCCTAAGTATAGCAGATATAAGCTATAAGGTTGGGTTCCTTTTAACCTTCTGTGGTGTAGTGGTAGCACCTTGACTTAGTAATCATAAGTCCTAGGTTCGAGTCCCGATCGGGGATAAAAAAAAAATTATTCATATATATATATATATATATATATATATATATATATATATATATATATATATATATATATATATATAGTGCTCCCTCGTTTATCGCGGGGTTCAGTTCCAGGACTGGCCGCGATAGGTGAAAAACCATTAAGTAGGAGCACCATATTAAAAAAAAATTAAATAAAAAAAATTAAAATTATATAAATATATATATATAATATATATATATATATATATATATATATATATATATATATATATATATATATATATATATATATTTTTAAATGATTGACTCCATGACAGGCCAAAAAATAATAAAATAATACAGCCTTTATGGGGCCTGGGCATGAAGAATACATAAAGTAAAGAGAAACAGAGATGGAGAGTGTTATGACCTGTCAGATGCGAAGGGATTATAAAAGATGTGTAATGAATATCCAATTCTCTGCTGGGTTTTAATATACCTCTGCATTACTTTCATGATGTCTATTCCATAAATTCTCCTTAGATCTTATTATTATTATTATTATTATTATTATTATTATTCTTATTATCATTATTATTGGTGACAATTTTCCTTTGATGATGATTGTGGAGAATATTACTATTATTTTTATTATTATTATTATTATTATTATTATTATTATTATTATTACGAATTTGTAATTAAACCATTATTTTTACAATAAATAATGAAGTTTTGGTTGAATGAACAAGAGTTAATTAAAGCTGTTTCTTTTACTCTTTCTCTCTCTCTCAGTCAACATCTTTCCCCATCCATTGTCGTCATCTTTCATTTCCTCTTTCTCATATTTATTATAGGTATTTTACATTTATTTTTACCTTTACTTTATAAACACTCGCTGCATTATTAACAAACTACCCTTTACTTTATTAATAACAGCGTGCAAGCGTAAATTTATATGAACGTGATATTTTGAAGACTGAAAAAAAGCATTAAGAACAAACAGCAAACAAACTTTTGATATAATATCGTCAGGGAAATAGCGTGTAGAGAATATATATATTTCATTTAAGTTTCCCATGTACAGTACGATATACGTTTTCTTTGAACGAATTGCAAACGTTTTCTTTTTCTCTCAGCTGACGTTAATACATTAAGATTTTGTGCAGATACAGTATTGTTTAGAACCAAGGAATATTAATAATACTATAGTCTTGAAAATTATATAAACCCCCAATAGGGTGAGTAAATAAATATTTTATGAGTAAGATATTGTCCCTGAATAAGCATCAGCTGATACGGAGGCAAAAAAACACACATTTATTTCCATTTTTGTACAATGGTTATTCTTCTAGGATTAAAAATGACTTATAAGTAGACATTATTATTATTATTATCATTACTATTATATAGAAAATTAGAGAAGTACACTGAAAAAAGTTAGTTTCATTTTTGTATAAAGAGATAAGAGAGTACTAACTAAGCAAAGGAAACTATATAATAAAATATGAAATCTAGACAGATAGAAAGACATTATACAGAGATGAACAAAGGAAGATATAAAAAAATAATAGAAGCAAGTTAATGTATAAAGGAAGCCACATAGCTGAGATTGGAAATGAGGAGTCAACAAAGAAA